>JAVSBS010024081.1:0-55671 GCA_033124195.1 Coracias cyanogaster | reverse complement strand
TAAAAATAAAAAAAAAAAAAAAAAAAAAAAAAAAAGAATTGCACTCCTTAATATATATTTTAGGGGGAAAATGTTGTTGTAATGTATTAAATAATCCTTTATTTTATGTAATGGATAATATGACTTACATATATATCTGAAAATGATATAACTGCACTGCTAGTGTGTTTTTCATGAACGGTGTTTGTTGCTTACAGTACACTGTGTATTTTAGATTCCCATTTTTTTTGCTTATTGAAAAATGAAAACATTGCTGTCTTTTAACCAGAAAAGGCAAATGAGGTATTCGGATCAACGAGTCAAGCTACTAAGTGAAATGTTGCATGGAATAAAGGTAATACCACAATTAATAGAGAGTTTGGGGTTTTTTTGTTAGATAGTAAAGGTAAAAAGTAAGTTATTTATAAAACTAAGGTTTTATGAGTAATATTACAGCTGCTGATGATAAAAGTTTAAAGAGAAAATATTTTAACATAATGTGCTTAAATATTTTGGAAAATATTTACTGGTTTAATTTGATTTGAAAAATTTACTCTCCATGATGCATTAATGTTACTACCAGTTTTTTAATGAGAAACTAAAATGTATTAATAGATGTCTGAAAACCTTTAGCAGAGGAAAAGTTTAGTATAGAAGGAAAACTCTTTAAAAAGTTCTCTCTTTTGTTATTTATTCTGTTTTGAAATAAACCAGGTGATCATTTGTGATGCATATGGGATAAATTGAAATCTGAAGAATTAAGAGTGACCAGAGTGTATCTTCCATGAGAACAACCTTATTTAGAGTTATCTCAAGTCTTGCTTTAATTTGTAAAACATTCACATTTTTATAGTTTGGCATTGCTGAATATTTGAAAGTGACATTTTGAGCTTAAGCTTATTTTCTGAATTATGCTAATTGCTTTTTCCTTTTATTAAAATATGTTTGTTTGGTTGTTTAGATCCTCAAACTTTATGCATGGGAACCTGCATATCAAAGGAAGGTCATGAGCATTAGAGAACGTGAAGTGGATGTTTTGAAGTCATCTGGGTATCTGACGACTTACTCCATGCTAACATTGACGTGTATTCCTTTTATGGTTTGTTTTCAAAACATTAAATTTATCAGCAAAATATATTTGAATTCCCAGGTTCTGATAATGCATATATGACTGGAGAAGAATGAGAGAGGTTATGAATTGGACAAGTTTTTAAACACCTTTGTTAGAAAGTCAGAAACCAAATCCAAAGCTCCTGAATCTCATTTCACTGTTTTAATCATAGTGTTTCTATTGTGTAGAAATCAACTACCTTCTTTGTACTCCTCTCTTTTTGAGTTTTAAGGGAATTAATTTTCCATCTGTAATTTGTATCTATATCTTCTCAAACACTAAACCTCTGAATACATGAAAAAGAAAAAGAATGGAAGTTGGTCTCTTTTCCAAAATAACAAGGAATGGAAATGGCCTGAAGTTGAGCTGGGAGGTTTAAATTGGATATTAAGAAAAACTTCTTCACTGAATGGGTTTTAAAGCACTAGAACAGGCTGTTCAGGGAAGAGTTAGAAGTCCTTGAAAGTATTTAAAAGATGTATTTAGTTTTGGACTTACAGTTTAGGTTTATGGTTGGACTTGATGATCTTAAAGGTCTCTTCCAACCTAAATGATTTTATGGATCAAACTGGAACCTTCAGTAGGGATAAATAACCAGCATTAGCTTCAGTTACACAAAGTGACATCCTCTAGTGCTTCAGTATGAAACAAGTGAAGAGGAATATTCCTTGGTGAGCAGTGAGCAAGAAAAATTCAAGGTTTCAATTAAATGCAGTGAAATAATCAATTTAATTATTTAGGACTCTTTTATGAGTCCTTCTACTTTATGACTAGTTTAGTTTAGGACTCCTAAACTCAGTAAAAGGCAGAAGAGAACCCATAGGACAGGTTGTTAAATTTAGGTTTTTCTAGGTAATTCTGAAGGCTTAAGTATCTGTTGTTTAAAAGCCCAGCTTATTCTCTGAAGTTTACTGACTAGTTTAAAAAAAAAAAAATTTCTAAGTGGCCAAAATGAAAATACCTGCACTAAATAGTTCTATTTTATGTCCCATATCATAGCAATAGCATGAAGCAAGAAAAAAAGAGTGAATTTTCTGAAACATCATGTTTGAGTGTTTTCAGAATGAAGAAATAAATTCCTGAGATGGGAAAGTTATTTCATATAGTTTTCTGTGTGTCTTGTTTCAGTCAAACACAGTAGCCATGGTTTTTGCTCACTAAAATTATAGTATTCTGCACTTAGTATTGTAGCTATGGAGTAATTTCCATGTGCAGCAGTTAGAGTCCCTGATTATACATAAGGAGAAATGGGATCCTGCACCTTTCAGATGCAACAAAAAATAATATATCTATAAATTTTAGTAATAATGTGATTTTGCTCCTGGATAGATCTTTCTCATTTTTTTTGTTTAAAAGGTCTCATTGGCTACATTTGGAGTATTCTTTCATCTGGACAAAGAGAATGTTTTAACAGCAACTAAAGTTTTTACATCTATTTCTTTATTTAACATCTTGCGACTGCCTTTGTTTGATTTACCATCTGTAATCTCTGCTGTAGCCCAGGTAAACATATGAACAAGTGCTGTAAAAGGCTGATGTTTATAATCTGTCAAGTTTCTGCTATTTCTAGGGGTGACTAAGTCATTTAATGATTTTAAGTTACATTTTATGGAGATGAAACTGCACAGTATTTTTATGGAATGAGAGTCACAGGCATGTTAAAAATATATATGTGTTCATCTTGCAGACCAAAGTTTCTCTGAACCGTTTAGAGGATTTTCTATGTGCTGAGGATCTTAACCCTGAGGATGTCAATACAAACCACAGTGGAAGTGAGCACTAGTTACTAATTTTTTTAATGGTCATGAATGGGTGATCATTAAGAAATGCAACTGAGGGGATGGATTGGTAACTCTTTGCTTTATCTTTTTTTTTAACTTCAACAGATCATGCTGTTGGGTTTATTGGTGCTTCTTTTCGCTGGGAAAAAAATGGCCTGCCAGTCTTAAAAAAGTAAGTTCTTTCTTCATTATTTTTATGAGCTGTTTTGGCAGAATGTGATGTATATAGAGATTTTGTTCAGGTTTAATGTATTCTGATTCAGACAAGTCCATGGTGTTGCATACCAGAAGAACATAAATTACTGTTTGCAGAGTATCCCATGTGATCAGGGTGCTCTGGAAAGTCAAATCTGACCTTGTCTCCCTGATGCTCCAAGAGGAACCACATAAAAGTGCATGTTCCCCAGCAAAGCACTGTGTGCATGCTGTAGGAAACCAGTGCTCTTCATTCCCCCTTCATTCCCCCTTTGTTCTCCCTTCGTTCCTTCCTTTCCTCAGTTAGCCCAAAGGAGATTTAACTGCAATATCAGTTTTTCCTGAATTGCATTTTGGGGACCATTAACTGGTAAGATGCGCTCTTGTCAGTGTAGCATTTTCTATTGCGTTCCAAGTCAGCTAAGGTAGTTTTGTGCGGCCTTGCATTGAATGCTGATCTTACAATTGGACTGTGGCTTTCTTTGGAAAGAGCAAACAAAGTTTGCTTTTCTCACAGTGATCTCTCTTGCCTGAAAACACCCCTTCTTTTGTTTGTAGTTTTTCAATACCATATTTCTTAGGTATAGATTCAGCTATGCTTCAACCGCTATGCAATAAAGACGTTGGAGGGTTAGTAAGGAAAAGGAGTAACTGAGCTCTGGAGTGGAATGAAGAACCTACTTGATAAGCTCTATACAGCTGTTAAATTTTACTAAGGCAGCTGAAGAGGTTACAGCCCACTCAGTCTAACCCTTTAACCGCTCTACCCCATTCCTCTCAGAGCTGAGGAGTCACTTCCTATAACATGGCATTGAGCACCCACATCTCAGCCACCATAGCCTGCAATATAGTGTATAGGTATGAGGTGCCTTCAGCATCATATACAGACTTCCTTAAAGTCTGGTATTCTACCTCATTTGTGCGCCAAACTCCAGTCTGAAGGGACTATGCTTATCTTAGTATAGGGCCTTCAAATCAGAACACACTTAGATCCAGATAGCATAGAGTACAGGTATAGCAAGTGGCTCTCCTTGTACACTAAAGTTTGTGAGTACGTGTTGTACTTTGACAGCAAAATATGCAGGTTATGAAAGGCAGCTTTTATTTAAAAAAAAACCCTATTTTTTTTTTTGGAAGCGAGATCATACACTGGCTACAGTTGATGCTACATCACAAGTCTAGCAGTTGATTGTCAGAGTAAGATGGAATGTGAACCACAGGCCTGAAAAGAGTATTATAAGACCACTTATTGGTTAGACGGTCTCCCATTTGATTTTATTGTGACCAGATGAAAGCACAACCTCTTAACTTGCAGACAAATAAATTTATACTTAAAGTCATTATTGCAAGTTTCTGAACAGTACATGGTTGAAACTGTGTACTGAAAAGACACTGAAACTGAAGTACTAATTTCTCATCGTTCTGGGGGTAAAATAGAGTATTTATTTCTTTCATTGACCACAACCCATACATGATGGAGTATTTACAAAGCAGATAACTAATTCTCTTCCTCAATATTTCCAGCTTGAGCGTCAGCATTCCTGAAGGCTCCTTAGTTGCTGTTGTAGGACAGGTTGGATCTGGAAAGTCATCTTTTCTTTCTGCTGTTCTTGGAGAAATGGAGAAGCTTGAAGGAACAGTTCAGAGAAGAGTAAGATTGTCTGTGTCTCCCTGCCCTGCCCACTCCTTGATACCTAAATTAAGCAGAACTGCTCCTGAAAGTACAGTTTTTCCTCCTCAACTATTTGTGGTTTAGAAATACCAGTAAGGGTAGCTCCAGATTCTTAAATCTTCAAAGAAAAGAAACACAGTGACACTTTGTTAACAGCATAACAATTTACCTTCTATTTCAACCTAAGTGATTGCGAAGCTACTTTCATTTTTTTTTTTTTTTTTGTCATCTGTGTAATTCACTGCAAAACCATGAGTGTTTAAGTCATATATTGACCCTAAACTTCTAATGGTTGCCAGTTTTGAATAGCTGTACAAACATGACTCACTGGGAGCAGTTACAGACTTTGTAGAAGTTGACCATCTTTCTTGCAGTGGCTTACATTTAGAAAAAAATACAGTATATGGAAATAGATGGAAAAGTTGAACTTTAGGGAGAGATGGAATTAAGGTGCCAGCTCTCCTGGTGGTAGGAAACCTTGTAGCTTAACTTGTGGTTACATAGAGCAGTGAAAGTCCCCATCACAGAACAGATCTTAGGGAAGTTTTTAATGGATTATAGATTTGGAGGAAATTAACCTCTGATGACAGACTACAGTGCTTGAGCCAATAAATATTGATGGATAAGTACAGTATCAGTCAATCTGGTTGCAAGTGAACGTGGCAAGTGTCTCAGCCTTGAAAATAAGTGGTGAACAAGAGTCCACTCCTGTGAAAATCCACTACAGTATTCTGTCACTCTCGGGGGATGGAGGCAGAATATGAAGTTGAGGTGTTCTGAATCTCAGACTAGTAATTAATGGGAAAAAGATCAGCTGTGTAGAGTGCAATAAGGAAGGCACATACCAGCAAGTGTATCTGTACTACCAATTTGTTGAAAAATAAATAGCTTTTCACAGGGGATGTAGCTTAATGTCAGAAATTATCTAGGAGCATTTTCAGTTATCATTCCTATCATGTAACCTTAATTTCTAATGGCTGACACATTCCACAGCATGTTATGTAAAAATACAATCAATCAAACTGTTTTTTTATATATAGCTAATACAGACCCATGTGCTGCATGTAAGAAGTCTTACACTGGATGCCTGTTAGTCACTGAGATCTTTCCCTGAAACACTCACGCTCAATATATGTCCCAGCTCTGTCAGTTTTATTCAAAGTATGTGCTCTTGTAACAATTATAGGCAAGCTGTTATACATGAGTATTCAAGAGATTGTTCTTATTACCTGACTTAGTCAAAATTGTGACAGTAACTGTAACTGGTTCCTTTGAGGTAAAGGTGGAATTTCAAATGTATTTTTAAATGTTTTTTTTAATGTTCAGAAAGCCCAAGTAAAAAAATTGTTTCCAATTCTTTTCAGGGTTCAGTGGCCTATGTTTCTCAGCAGGCATGGATTCAAAATGACAGTTTACAGGAAAATATTCTCTTTGGTGCTAATCTAAATAGGCCATACTATGAACTTGTTTTAGAGTCTTGTGCTTTACTGCCAGATTTGGAACAGCTACCGAATGGAGACCAAACAGAGATTGGAGAAAGGGTGAGAATTTGAAGTGTCAGAAATGATGCAGTAAGTTAAGTTAGGGCTTTTATGTTTTTATATATTATCTATTTGATAGTTTATACTGATGACTAGTCAGTGCTCAGCCAAGTACATCTAGCCCATCTCCTTACTTGGCTTACTTACTTTGAGCTTAGCTTCTGTTCAATACTCTATTGACTCTCATTAGTTTTTAAAATGGCTCTTTTCTATACAGAAGTTTCAGTCAGCCTTGTCCTGTTCTCCAAGTGTTTCCTCTATACTGTAAAAATGCTTGTGTGACTGTAAATAGAAATTACTTTTTAATTTTCTGAAGTACCTTGCATTTGCCCAATTTGGACTGGGAATTTAATCAACAGAGCCCAAACTTTGCACTAATTACTTGAAAATCCAAATGTTACCTTTCTGTTCTCATATAAAATATAAAATTTACTTCGATTACCTGAAAAAAAATGATGACAAGACTAAGTGTGATATACTGGTCTTCTTTAGAATTTCATATTTAAAAGTGGATTATTTTGGCTTCCTTTTCTTAGGGTGTCAATATAAGTGGAGGGCAGAAGCAGAGAGTGAATCTCGCTAGAGCCGTGTACAGCAATGCTGACTTGTATCTTCTGGATGACCCCCTGTCCGCTGTAGATGTACATGTTGGGAAACATCTTTTTGAGAAGCTAATTGGCCCTTCAGGTCTCCTAAAAAGCAAGGTAAATTAGGATGGCTTCCTTTCAGTTTGGGGATAAACTGCTTTGTACAATACAGCAGACACAGTAAAATTCCCAGTCATTCTGCAAAAGGTCATCTCTTACCTAAATGTGTTGATGAAAAATATTCTGAGTAAAGAGACTAAATAAAAAGCACAGGTGATTGTGCCAATTTGAAGCCTGTTGGGTAGACATAGCACAGACAGAAAAAAAAGATTGAGAGCTGGCCTGTCTTGGGAGTCTGAAAGGTTCATATAATACTTGCTCATTTCTTCTTTACTCGCGGTTTTTGAGGAGTGCTGTGATCTGCACATAGAAGGCAGGGTGGAGCCTGCAGTCACTCTTGATGGCTCACTATAGTAAATAGGTTATAGAAAGAAAGGCTTCTTGTTGAACAAAGAAATTCCTAGGGGAAAGTGGAATTGGAACAATAAGATTCTCCCATTTAAAAACTGTTCATGTAGGAAGGTAAGATAGCTTGTAAAAAATCTCTCCTCGGTGTTATGAATTAGTGCAGATTATTCCTGCTGGCTGATGCCTGCAAAACACACATGTTACTATGAAATACTATTATGAATATGTTACTTGCTATGAAGTAAATGTATTTCACATTCCTTCTCTCCCTTCTCCCTTTTCTTAATCTATCTGTTCTGTGGGTTATAAATAACCAGCAGAAGCAAGAACTCTAGTAACGGTAAACTTGTAAGCAGATTTTAACATAGAGACTATCAAAATACATGTAGTGTGTTAAAAGCTGTAGTATCTACCTCTTTTTACAACCATTCCTGAGCAGAAGATACACGTTAAGAAACAGGTAAGTGAAAGTAATAGCAAGTAGCTATAAACATGAAGTTTGACATTACAATCAGCAATTAAAAGAGTAATGTAGTAAAGTAGGCAATAAACAATAATAATAATAATAGACAAGTAAATGAGCAAAATCCCAGAAAAAATCCATTATATCATTCTAGCTGTCGTAATATAATGTCTGCTTTTAATATATGCTTTGTATTTATCTGGTTATATGGAAAACACTGTGTTTCAGACTCGTATATTGGTGACCCATAACCTAACGCTCCTGCCTCATGCTGATCTTGTAATAGTAATGGAAGAGGGCAGAATAAGTCAAGTGGGGACCTACCAAGAACTCATTTCAATGAGAGCTGATTTTGCTAAGCTTATTCAGGTCCTCAGTGCAGAGCATACAAGGGAAGAGACAAGCCCAATGGAAGGTGAGAAAACTTGTATACTGCATTTGCTTAGTACTTTTTGTTTGCATTCAAGCTTCTCAGAATGGTCCTTTTCGCCTTCCTGGCAATGAACAGAATAATTGCTGGAAAATCAAGAGCATTCCTGTCTACATTTTGGTACAGAATTATAGGTTATAAACTTATCATTCAGGCTTTAATATCTTAAAACAGTAAACCATTTGATCTCAACTAATGAACATATGATAAACCCACCTTACGCAGCTGTTTTCTACTTTTACATACTGTGTTAAGTACCTGGTAAAGTTACCTGATTCTGGTAAGGTTTTATCACCCAATAAATAACCTACAGACATTTCAAATTAATCTTGCAATGTCAACAATTATGTCCTGGTTTATATTGGATTCTTCCCGTTTCCATCACCTTAGACTGCTGCAATCATGGAGCACAGTGGTAGGAGAAAAAAAATAAATGAATCTTTTAGTACTCAAAATACCTCCAGCCAACAAATAGCATAAACAAATACTACATAGTATCTTAAAAAAGCATACTTTGAAATCATTCACACGGGTTAGGACTCAACTTATTTTTGTACATGAGTTATTCAATCTGTGGTCTTTATAAAGTTGTGGGAAATAAATAGGTGCATTGACAATGCAGTCTATTTGACCTGTTTTCATCATGTACTTCAGAAGGAGGTTAATTGTTGTTATTTAATTTTGAGAAGGAATGTCTTCACATGTCGCAGAAGAGTCCTACAACACGTGACTGCAGGTGTTCATAATGCTGGTTTCCACTTAGCTTAGCAACTCTAAATTGAGCCTGTAGTAAGTCCAGTGCATGGTCTGATGCGTTTATTAATTCAAGCTGTATACTTGGAGCCAGGACAGTCAAATATTTGCTGGAATTTGATCGGGAGGAGTGGAAAGACCGCAAGTTTGCAAAAGGCAGCAGTGGCCAGTCTTGAGTTAGCTGTGCTGGGATGAAAGTGTGATGTAGCCATGTAAGGAAACATGTATTATTCGTGAAGGGTAATAAAGAGGGGGAAGGAGAACCAAAGTAATGAGGAGAAGAAACAACATGTACTGTGTTGTGATACAGAATTATGCAGCACAAGTACATTCAGCAGGGTGGATGGATGTAGAAAACATACCTTTGAACAGATCTGTTGACAAAATTAAAATCAAATCTGAAAAAGAAGAAGGAAAAATCCATTCGTTAAAAAAGTGTTGACTCCTTTCATTAACACACAAAGAACGGCAAGCTTGGTTTCCCAGCCGTGATGCAAAAATACTTTGAGATAAACACTGTTGTTAATACTTGGAGGGATACTAATACATTCACTAAGGAAGAATGGAATTCTAGAGAGAGTTTAGGTTCACTGGGCAGATTTACCTGCTGTCACAGTTATCATAAATATGGTCTGTCATATGTAGTAGACTAGGTCAAGACTAGGTTGGCTTTAGGAGTTCATATTTTAAAGTATCCTCATTCTTCATTTTGCCCCTGTTTTTTATTTCTAGCTTCTTGTACTGTACATGTCTACTGACGATATAGCACTGAAAAGATTTTTCTTTTTTTTTAATTTCCGTTATAGTGAGTTCTTCAAAAGAAGGCGGCCAACTTGGCAGGAGTCCGCAACAAAAAGAACTGCTAAAACATAAAGAGTAAGTATTTTTTTTAAAAAAAGTAGCCATTGCTTAATGGCTAATGATACAAAGCTTGAACAACCTTAAGTGCTGAAGGCTGTGCCACTATGCTTCACTGTATAAACATGGGTTAAGCCTGAATGCCCATCAATAGTGGGCTAACATACTCTCCAGTGTGTATTTGGAGCTCATCTTCTGGTTTCACTTTATGCAAAAGAAAACCAGTTAATGTGGTGCAAGAGTTCAAGAGCTCCAGTTCATGGGCTGCTTCACTGTGTGAACTGAAGTATATTAAGCAGAAATGAAGAGTGCTTTCAGGAGACCGACTGAAGTTGCTGATGCAGCTGCACCCAAAATTCCCTGGCAGCAGTTTGACTTTTTGGTTTATTAACAAGTTCTTTCTGCTCTTTGTTTCCCTCCTGTAACATTGATTTGTCTTTTTCCACCTTTTAGAAAACTCCTTGGCTTTCAAATAGTTGAATGACCTCCTAGGTGAACTTGTAGCACTGTAGTGGTGTATTTGCAGTGGTAGAAGATAGTGCAAAGATGAAGTAGAAGATACTGAAGTTCAGACAATGCAGGACATGTTAAGATTAACCACTCTGGTCCAGAAGTAGTAGAATTGGATCTGTCAAATATCAAGCCCTAATCCTGGGCCCAGACAAGGGCTGAGATCCAAGTTGTACCCCACTTACATGCCTCAGGAAAGGGTGGTCTTGCATCTCTAGCCGATGGCTATGCAGGGCAAACTCGGTTTTATCTGAATGTAATTGTACAAGAAATTAAAAGGCTATGTCTACCTGTGGTCTTCTAACTGTAACATTATTCTAACAACAAATATAGAACAGCTAAGGAAAGTTCGTGTCTCTATAGGAAAAATTTACAAGATTTTATAGGATCCCTTTTTGCTGAGGCATAAATGGATATATTCTTTGTATGATTATTCACAAGGAGATTTGAAAGTGTTTCTTGTTTGCAGTTCTTCCTTTCATCAATGGAAAATGCTCACTAACAATAAAGAAAAAGTTGCCACTGGTGGTGTAAGTATCACTAATAGAAAAGGCTTTGACATTTGTTTTTATAAAAATGTATTATTTTGCAATTGCAGCTTTCTTGTTAAGGTTGCCTGACCTCTCATTACTGAATTTAAATTAAATCTTACAGATTCTTACTAAATTTTAGGTATGTAGTCTGAGATTTTCTATTTTGGCGATCTGCTACTGGCTGTATTTTCATATTACATCTAGGTCCAGTCTATTTCAGCAAGATTTACAAAAGCTTTTACCTCTGTTAGAAAAGCATTCTATTTGTCTTACCTTTAGGAAGTTCAAATACCTGGGTGCTGGAGCAGAGACTAGAAATTTTGCATGGTAATACTGCTGGTTTACATTGGTTTATGTTAGAAGCACACTTTCTGAAGTCTGTGTTTAAAAAGTCTTATCAGGTGCTAGGGAGAAGGAAAAGAACAAGTGAAAGTGTGGAGAAGGTAGAAACTTTCTGGGAAGCTGTCACAGGCAAGATTGCTTATGACATGTATCATTACCAAGTGGAGTGTAGTGGGAGAGGAGACCTTTTTACAGTATAATTTTATATATCTAAGTTATCAGATTTAAGAAATTCTTTAAATTAATTCTGAATTTAATGTATCCAATTCCCATTATATAATTTGTATTTGCCTTCAACAGTTATAATGATTTTAAGAGTAACTCATTTTTTAAAATATTTTTTTAATATATATGTTTAGATGAAAATGTCAGTTGTTTTGAAATACCTCCAAGCCTTCAACTGGTGCTGGATGTGGTTAACCATAGCTGCTTATTTAGGACAAAATGCAGTAGCCATTGGACAAAATCTATGGCTTAGCACCTGGACTGCAGAAACATCAAAACTTAGTGATTTCACAGAATGGAAACAATCACAAAACTATAAACTTTGTATCTATGGGCTTCTGGGATTCATACAAGGCAAGTATGAGCATTTATGACTGTTTTCTCACCGTTCGCTAAGTTTGATCTCCTGCAATGTGTTGGTAAAGAGATAATGCTGGTTGTTTCATAAACAGAATTTTATGTGACACATGATATGATAGTATGATAGTTTAACCTGGGGAGAGGACATATCCAGACATGTAGAAGAAAATGCTATTTAATGTTATGATACTTCTGTGAGTCCTTGGAACATAATGAAGTTATGATGGCATCTCATTGAGGAAGGAACTCAGTGTTAATGTGGCATACTAGCATGAGAGACTTGAATTGCTGGAAAAAACGTATTTATGAAGTAGTAAGATGTATGAACAAAATACAAATATGTACATTTATAAATAACTAAGCCATTAAGTGAGACTGTTGGATGGCTCACTGTGGTATAAAACAGTGACAGAAACAAGCTGCATCTTCTTTCCTTCCCCAGCCATTTGTACTGTCTTTTAATTTATCCATTCACAAGGCCTTCTTGTTTGCTGCGGTTCTTATGTGCTCACCAGGGGATCCCTGTCTGCTTCTCGGGCATTGCATCATCAGCTCTTAGACAATGTATTGCACCTTCCTCTTCAGTATTTTGACACTAACCCTGTTGGTCAGATCATCAATAGATTCACAAAGGTAAAGAGAAAACTCATGTGTATTTTCAATTTCATGAAAATGAAGCTCTAGTGATGACAGATTGAATTCAGTTTGGTGGTGTTTAAAAATATCAAAGTGAATGCAGTACCTAGCAGTAGAATGCTGTTTCAGTGCATAAAAACTTTAAAAACTGTCTGAAGCTATTTTCTTACAAAATCATCAAAACATATTATTATTATTAGAAGTTGTACAAACCCTATCCAAGATCAGGAGGCCATTTGTCAAAGACCATTCCTGCAGTGCAGTGAGTTTACCAGACCTAAACTTGATCTGTTTTTTAAAAAAACCTGTATTTTTCTTCGATAGTATATTGTATATCAAATGTTATTGTCAAAACCAATGAATACATTAAATTCACCTCCCCAGAGGTATATAGACATAAAGTGAATGTTGTTTTCTATTTTTATAGTGTTGTGGCTTTAGCTGGAACCTTTGGTACACAAACAAGTGTTACTTACAATGACTTTAATACTTCCCACTTTCATCATGACTAGATTGCTGCAATGCATTGCCAATTCAAATACAGTGACTGTTGGTGGCTGTGTTCTCTAGAGTAGACCCAAGGAAGGTTGTGTAATACACTAAAAGGTCAGTTGATTTAGGTTTTATTCAAGCCCCTAGTCCTTGGTAGCAGTGTATTATAAACTGTGTTTGAGAAAGCTTTACCATGTACAGTAAAAGATGAGTAATATTTCAGTACACTTCTAGAATTAAATGGGAGCATACAAGATTTGAGTTCCTGACCTTCCTTTCAGTCTGATATGCTTTATGTGAACTAAATAGTATTGAGCAGCAAAATAGCAAGAGCTGTCTCTTTCTTACTTCACACACTCTGAGCCTGTTCCGTGACATACCATGAGTAGTCTAAAAGCTATTATGTCTATTTCACTTTTAGACAATGATACACGAATACATGTTATTACGATATAATCAGGGAGGATCCTACTAGTTTTTAGTGAAGATACTTTAATTTGATTCCATATTTTAAAGCATGCTTTCTGAAGTTTTTAGTGGAATTTACTCACTAAATCTTGATTCTTCTGTGTGTTTTTACAGGACTTATTTATAGTGGACATACGTTTCCATTACTACTTACGAACTTGGCTAAATTGTACACTAGATGTTATTGGAACCATTCTAGTTATCACATCTGCCTCACCACTATTCATAGTGGTGGTTATTCCCCTAGGATACTTTTATTTTACTATCCAAGTAAGTGCATTAATATTTTATAAGTATTTGTAGATGTACATGAGTGAAATGTCCTAAACAATCAAGGATACACACTGAAATTATTCCTTATTGTGAAGGAAAAAAACCAACAAAAAAAAACCCCATGTATGTGCATATATATATACACACACAAAATCTTCAGGCCTCTTAGAAGGAAATTACACCACTTCTTGAATATATCCTGTAATGCTTGTGAACTTATAATGACTTTCATTTCTCTCTTTGTATTTTCCTTTTCTTAGGAAGATACAACTTCCTTTTTCTGTACTGTTTGTGAACCATTTTTTTTGTGTAGACACTTCCAACTTTTTCATATTCAAAATTTACAGGAATTACTTAACAGATTACTTAACTGGAAATAAATATGGCAAATATTTTAAACACTGTGGAAGAGACTGTAGCAACTTAAAACATCTATTCTGTCCTACTGTTTTGTTAGAGGTACTATATAGCAAGTTCACGACAAATTCGACGGTTGGCAGGAGCATCTCATTCTCCTGTGATCTCCCACTTAAGTGAGACCTTTGTAGGACGATCAACAATTCGAGCGTTTGGCCACCAAGAGAGATTCATTAGAAAAAATCATGATGTTGTGTATGAGAACTTAGTTTACTTCTACAACAACGTCATCTCAAACAGGTACTTTACAGCAGTTCTGCGTCTGTGATTGGGATGTTCTTCTGTAGAATTCCACAACTATTTGTTTACCCTTAGTCAAAGTAAACCCACTGAGAAACAGAAGGACAAGAGCAAATTATCCACCACTCTTTGTAATGAATACATAGAATATGTCTAAGAACTAGAATGATTTCTTCTTTATGAGGAAAGGTCTATAGAAAATATGCATATGCTGTCTGGGATAAGAATACTGTAAAAAAAGTTTACCAATAGATCATGAGCATGGACTGTACTAGATCTCAACTAACAGTTCCTCTTACAAGTCTGGGAATAAATCAAATTTATATTTCAGTAGTTTATGTGGAAGGAACCTGGTGTCTGTACCTATGGGCACCAGGTAGGTCTTGAGGGTAGAATCTCGGGTCTAAGGATAGAAGTCCATTTCGTCTCCTTCCTTTGTGATTCAGTTCAGTTGTAGGCAGAGATTAGCAAGGAGGTTTTCAATTATGGTTTTCAGTTATATACTTGAATCTTTTCCAGATGGGAAGAATAGGAAAGCAGTGTGAGGAGTGAAGGGAGCACTAGTCAGGAGGTGACAGACCTGCATTTTGTTTTTAGCAGTGCTACCAGTCCTAGATATGTCATATTCCTTCCCCAGTCCATCTATAATATGGGAATGAAAGTATTACCTCTTGTGTAAAGTGGGTAAATTGCTAGTATAATGGTCTCAAAGAGTTATTATATTAGCAATGTATTCCCTATACTATAAAAATTGTGTAGGTAATTCACTTTTTTCTTTACCTTGATTTCTTACAGGTGGCTGTCTGTCAGGCTTGAATTTTTGGGAAATTTAATGGTATTCTTCGCTGCAATGTTTGTAGGACTGGCTGGAAATACCGTGAGTTCTTCTACAGTGGGTTTATCAATATCCTATGCTCTAAATGTAAGTAATGGTATAATTGTTTTGCTGCTATCAAATTGCATATGAAAAGGGAAGAACACATATAATGAGGTTAAGTAGATGAACATACACGGTGGAATCAATGAAACTAAGTACTATGGGCAGAACAGAATTTTCCTTTGAATTCCATTAATTCTGGGAAGTTTCTCATTAATTATTTTCCACTTCTGAATTTAGGTAAAACAATAATTATTAAAACATATTTTAAATTGAAGTTAATGATGCTAGGTATGGTTTATTTTTAAGTGTGTTGTTAAACCAAATGAAAAGCCTGGTCATGTACAACTATACTTCATATTTGATTTTGTTTTCTTGTTCACTTACTGAATGTTAAGTAGGAATGCTTACTTAACAGTTTAATAAAATCATTTACTATGGCATTGTACTTTTAAAAGTAATATGTGAAAGTGACATTTGAAATGTGTCTTGAAGTAAGGTAAACTGTATTGATGATAGCTAAATCTTACGTATCACATATGCAAAAAACTAAGCATCCAAGTTGCTTTAATCTTATGATGCTTAGGACTCTAGTGGTGTCCAGAGTCTCACTGTGGTAAGTGCTTCAGAAACACAGCTGACAGTTACTAATGAATAAAAATAAAAAATATATATATACCTGTCATGGCATATCTACATCACTCCCAACTCACAAAAGTCTATTTTCAATTATTCAGAGATAGAGCAATCTCCTTTATATCATCATATACTTGCAGTCACAGGTACTGCACAGTTTTTCACTTTCATCTGATGTCAGATTGACACCGTTATTTATTTAGTTACGTAGAGCATCTCAGAATGGTTGACACTAAGAAATCTTTGGCTCAATTTTTTCCTACAGAAGTGGGGATATTTAACCATAGAATTGGTATCATGGAAGTGCAGAAGCACTCCCAGTGCTTAAAGATGACAAATTTGGCAGACATGGTAGATTAAATACATACCTCTATTGCAAATTCTTTATTCTGTATTGCTAGCTTCCTTTACCTAGGGACTAGTGCAATAGTGTACCCATAATATGAGCCCTATATGTTTTTCCTTTCAACAGATTGTACCATTAGTGTGCACTTTCTGTGGATCCTGAAGTAGTATCAGATTTCTGGAGCTGTTATGTTAGTGAAAATTACAATAGCCATTGAAAACAGAGAAGAAGTGCTTAGAGGACCACTAAGATTAGTGATGTTCTAATTTGGCTTCTGTGATTAAGCATCCATCTTATATTATTAAATTCAGGGTACATTTTGAAATCAGTATGCTGTATTCTAGCAGAGTAAAATTTTTACATTCTATGATGCAACTATTTCCCCAGATAATTCAGAGTCTAAATTTTTGGGTGCGTAAAGCATGTGAAATCGAGACCAATGCAGTTTCAATTGAAAGAGTTTGTGAATATGCAAAAATGGATAAAGAGGTGAGCATTCTTCTTGAAAATTTATGTGCATAGACAATTATTAACTTGACTATAATATTGGTGAGTGGTAATAGCAGGTTATCTCTATTTCCTTTTTTTTTTTTTTTTTACATTGAGAATAATAAGTAGTTTCTTTGTTACATTTGTAGTTATAGCAGTGTTATTCCTGTTTTGACCAGTAAATTTCTTGTCATCCTTCTTAGCAGTAGATTTTATAGTAAGACAAATGACAGCTCAGGTGAACTCTCTATGCTATGTGCAACCAAGAGGAGCATTTTAAGAGGGGAAGAGAGGCCTGTCAGATCCCTGTTACACATTTATTTTCTGGAGAGACATTTGTTGCAAACCAATTTGCTTAGTTACTGTGCTTTTCTGAAAGTAGTGCCCATGTCAAGTACAGAAGCATAAGAACCTTAATCTGTCTCGGAAACAAGACTTTTTTCTACTTCTACATTCTCTCTTACCCTTCCCCCATGCTTATGTTTCTTAACTTTTGTTCATATTTTTCTATTCTCTCCTACTCTGCTTCTTAAACTGTTTCTCATAAAACACGCATTTTAAGTATCTGGGAGGGTAGGCATCAGATTAAATCAGTTCCTTGTCAGTTGATGGAACAGATACCAGAGTATTAGCAACTACCTAGTTAAACTGAGTTTACTTTTTAAAATGAGTGTATAAGATGTTGTTTAAAAAAAAAAATCAAAACCCTAGAAAAGCCAGTTGGAATGTTTCTGCCCACTGTTGAGGAACGTGGGTCCTCCATCCCTTATATTGCATTGGAATTATCCTAAACCCGCTAGGATTTTTAAATACATAAATAATTTTCCTAATGTTTTTATTAACTTGTAACACTGTGATCACAATATACTGAAATGCCAATGTTTTTAATTCCAGGAACCATGGATAATGTCAAAAAGACCACCAGTTGGGTGGCCTAGTAGAGGAATAATAGAATTTGTTAACTACAAGGCCCAATACAGGAAGGATCTTGGTTTAGCCCTAAATGATGTCTCCTTTCAGACACACAGTAAAGAGAAGGTACTGTACATAATCAGAAATAAGTCAGAGGTACAAAATGAACTTTCAACTTCAAAACGGTTTTATATGAGGAGACTGCAATACTAGATACAGCAAGATGATGTTGAATAGGGAAGATGTTACGTGCATAAGACAATGAAGAAAAGACTAATGAGAAAAGGAAAAATATTTTCTCCTATGCAGAAATTCTTACCCCTGTAAGAAACTGAGATAACGTTTTATGATTTTTGTGGTTTTAAGGAAGATCTGATTTTAAATTAAATCTCTTTTCTACTGTGCTGAATATTTATGTAGAGAAATACACTGCCAGGTAAGTGCTAATCAACTTTGGGTTTAAGATCAAGGCCACCAGGTGAAACCTACTTTAGAGTCATTGGTTTGAACTGAGGAGTGCTAGACAAAAGGGAGGGGAAACGTAAAGGATTCCCACAGAAACAGGCATAGGCTGTACAGCTTCTGAGGCAGAGCTTCCATTGTGGGTCACGTGTTGCAAAAGTGAGTTCTAACAGTTTTATCCACCTGTAGGATTGCCTGGTGGTGAAAGAAACTGAAGTTTTGAACTGAAAATTGAAACTGAATTCACTAGTCATTTTCCCTACAGAATGTGTAGCATAGAAAGTTATAGTCTTTATCAGAAAACTTTCTGTTTCAGGTTGGAGTTGTTGGAAGAACAGGAGCTGGTAAATCAACACTCACAAATTGCTTGTTTAGACTTCTAGAGGGATCTGAAGGAAAAATAATTATTGATGAAATTGATATATCAACTATCGGACTCCATGACCTACGTGGAAATCTTAATATTATTCCACAGGTGAGATGTGTTTTAGAGAGAACTTTATTTTGGGACTAACACAAGACACTTTTTTTGAGAAATTATAACTCTGAAGTCCACAAGCTGCCAAGAGACAGGGGCAAAAAGGTCCAATAGAATTTTACTGATCTCTGAAAACAGGCTCTGTTACGGCCTATGACGTTTTAGAATTGAATTTTTGAGAATTTTAGCTGTTTGATTAGACAGTAATCTTCAGAACTGCTGGCACATTGCTTTCCTGAAAAATGTCACAACTGCATGTTGGCAGTTACATGGAAGAAGCATCAAAACAGGGAAATCACAAATATGACATTAGGTTTTATTATGCCAGCTTTAGTTTAACAGTCTTAGCTAGAATAACTGATGTTCTCTATATGTGTATAGCCACATATGGTGTTTTCAAGTCCCACCTGAAGGCAAAAATATTCTTAAATAACTCCAATTATTTCTGAAGAATGCAGGGAATAAAGTGATGTATACACAAATTGTGTAATATGTATTTAAATTAATCCACCATGGTTTGTCATGTAAAGCTGCCCCTGCTTCAGAATAGGGCAAGAAGCTCAAGATCAGTTCAGTTATCATTAGGGTTGTGTTCATGTTGGCAAACTATTTTACATTGAAATGCTCTAGTATAAAGTAAAACCTGGAGCATAAATTTACAAAAATCACAGAATGGTAGGGGTTGGAAGGGACCTCTGGGTATCATCTAGTCCAACCTAGAGCGGGTTGCACAGGAACAAGTCCAGGCGGGTTTTGAAAGTCTCCAGAGAAGGAGACTCCACAAACACTCTGGGCAGCCTGTTCCAGTGCTTTTAGTGATCACTGGAAGACTTTTTGCATATTTCCTGAATGACATTCATAAAACCATTTTTGTGCATGAATGATGTTAACATCACTTACAATAAATGTGTCTATTTTTTTTTCCTAGCTTTTTTTGAGATTTAACCCTCATGATATTTCCTGTGTGTCTCTACCATAGACTGTGTATGGAGACAAGGCTAATATTTAAACCAAAATAGAATCATAGAATGGTTTGGGTTGGAAGGGACCCTAAAGATCATGTAGTTCCAACCGCCCTGCCATGGGCAGGGACACCTTCCAGTAGACCGGGTTGCTCAAAGCCCCATCCACCTAGTCTCGAACATATCCAGTTTTGGGGCATCCGCAGCCTCCCTGGGCAACTCGTTCCAGTGACTCACCACTCTTGTAATGGAAAAACTTCTTCCTAATTTCTAATCTGAATCTACTCTCTTATCTTGGGTCTTTTCAAGAATGAGCTGAATAGAAAAAAATATGTATATATTTATTGAAATACTTGGCTGGTTTTCCTTTGAGAAATATATTTGCTCAAGGGAATGATAAATTTGCAGGTTTTGATATAACTTTTGTGTCAGAAATGACAATACTGAACCAAATTTGATTATGCTGCAGAACTTCAAAACACAACAATTCATACATGCTTGGTTGTAACATTTTTCTTGTTTTAAGCGTCTAATATGCAATGAATCTGCACAATGTCTGATTTACTGTGTATGGGAGTATATTGGATCAAGGCAACTAAACTGAGAGAGGTACAGGAAAGTTCAGTGAACTAACAAGCTGGGATCAGAGAAGGAAACTTGAACTGGAAGGGCGGAAAAATGGAGACTGGAGCTTGTGGAGAGTAGGTGGAGTTTGGAGTGTTGAACTGTGTAGGTCGGGAGAATGGTACAGGGTGAAGATAAAAAAAGTCTGGGGCAGAAAAAAGGGCATGGCAAGATACCAGAGCTTTAAGTGTGCACATACTTTTTTCAGATAAGTGAAATAAATCTCATACAAACATTTTTTTTAACAATCATATTGAAATACAGAATTGCAGATTACTTCAATGGTGTTCCAATGCAAGTAGCATGGAGTTTAAATGAAGAATGTGCACAAGATCTCATACTGTTTTAACAGTCCTTTTTGGTCGCCTAGCTCTCTCAGAATTATCACTGTTCCGCTTGCATGTAACTTGCTAGTGAATGTTACTGGCCTTTTACAGTCTGTTGGGTCAGAAGCAGTGACTGCAGTTAGTCAAGGCATCTGTTCACTGCCTCTCAAAAGATCAGTTCTGGCTATAAGTCTGGGCAGGTATTCATATCATATATTGTCAAGTAGTGACTTCTTAAATTTGCCTTTTTTAAGAAAAAGGCTTTTGTGTGCATCCAAAAAAACCCTGTTTAGACTAAGCTACTGATTACTTGTATCTACAGTCATAAGTGCTGAATGTGGCCTGTGTGCGTCTTGGCATGTGTTGGTCTACATGTACTTTTCCAAACATTCCTTGCTGTATTCAGTGCACAGAAGCTAGTGATGCTTATTTATGAAATAATTGCTTTTGGTTTTATTGCTGAATGTGTCACCTTTCCTGTAGGAAATTATGAATATTTGACTTACAATCATAGCCTTTTAATTTTTCTTAACAGTGCTTATGAATGTAGTATCCAGTGCTTCACAAACCTGACAATAGTAATAATTCATATATTGTTGCAGTTGCCAGGTGCTGGGCAGGTCTTCAGGGAGCTGTAGAACTGGTAGCGCAGAGAATGCATAAGGAGTCTTTTGCTCTTTACCTTTGACCTTAATGAAGAACTGAGCACACTGAGACCTCACATGACTTTTGCCTTTTCATCCAGCAGTTTAAAAATGTTACAATTTCTTTTGCCAAGCTCCATTTCCAGAGTTATTTGTCCCAGTTCCCTATGTTAATATAAGGATTTATGACAGGCTGCTTTAGGTTTGTGTTGGAATTGGGCACTTACATTCTGCTGTTACTTAGGACCCCGTCTTGTTTTCTGGGACACTGCAGTCAAATTTGGATCCACTTGGAAAACACTCTGATCTTGAACTGTGGGAGGTACTGGAACTGTGTGACTTAAAGGATTTTGTCCAGTCACTCCCAAAGAAACTCCTTCATGAGATTTCAGAAGGTGGTGAAAATCTCAGGTACATAAACAAGAAATTGCTATTGCAGTTATTTTCTGGTACTGTAAAACCGTGTGTTCCTTTTAGAGAATTTACATCAGAAAGTATCAGTATAAAAATGACACTTCTCCCATCATTCTAAGTAGAATTGTTCTGTGTTTCTTTGTGGTAGCCAACGAGGCACAACCGTATAAATCCTATGGGCTGTGTTGTACAGGAAGCCAAGGCAGTAGGCTATTTTCAGCTGAAGTATGTGAATAGGTGTAAAGGAGCCAGGGGAGGGGGGCAATTCATGCACCACCTGATTAGGTTTGGATAGAAAAGTGCTCATTTATTTAAATTTAAGAAAAACAAAACAAAGAAGCAAAAACCCCCAAACAAAATGCAAAACAGAACAAAACAAAAAAAAAAAGAGTCCACCAAACTGAAAGAAGGGAAAACCGCAGAGAGATTATTCTGCTTTTTTTGCTTAAGCAAAGCAACTAATTTTTTTCCTTGTAAAATTAACCCATAGTTGTGAAAGGAGTTATGTTTGAAATAAAAGAACTCTGAGCTCTAGGAGACAAATACTGAAGCTTTTGGCAGCAAAGGGGCAGGTCTTAAATGCAGTGTACTCAGTATCAACTTGAATTTTTTTTTTTCCAGATCATTTTCAGGAGGCATGTTGTAGAAGGCATACAACACAGCTAGGAGTGTCCAAACTTTTACACTGAACATTATTAAAAAGTGGTTTAGTGTTCAATCTGGCTTATGTAGAGTCCTCATTATAATGTGAATCCAGAAACTGAAGGCAAGACTGGATTCAGGCTAAAAAGTTTGGCCACGGGTGTTTAAGAGTCACACCTTAACTGTTAATGGTATGCTAAGCAAAAAGAAATAAAAACTTGCAAAACAAGGTGAACATATTTCACTAGTCTTTTCAGAAGTATAAAGTGTTGTTAAGAAAGCCAGAGCAAAGAGGCTCCACAGTAATCTGTTTTAGATTGTTGTGCCTGACTTGACCTTCCCAAATATATTTCTAACAGTGTTGGGCAGAGACAGCTGGTCTGTCTGGCTCGTGCTTTGCTACGAAAGACAAAAATCCTGGTCCTAGATGAGGCAACAGCATCTGTTGATCTGGAAACAGATAATTTGGTGCAGTCCACCATCAAGAGAGAGTTTTACAACTGCACGGTATTAACTATAGCCCACAGGTTACATACAGTCATGGATTCAGAGAGGTAAGTTTTGGTAAGCTGTTTAAAAATAAATGGCTTCCTTCAAATGCGTCCGTTTTCAGATTAATTAAAATTACTAAAAAAAATTAAAATTCCTAAATTTTACACTCCCAACACTTTTACCTTGGTATCTTTGTATCTGTACAATCCAAGATAACATGGAAGACTTGAGCATCAATATTAATTAAATATCAATAACCTGTGTTCTGTTTCCCCCTTATAATTACAGAACCAATTTAAGATTTTTCCTACTAAGGTACAGGTTTCAGCTACTATTAAAACCAC
Source organism: Coracias cyanogaster (assembly GCA_033124195.1). Taxonomy (NCBI): domain Eukaryota; kingdom Metazoa; phylum Chordata; class Aves; order Coraciiformes; family Coraciidae; genus Coracias; species Coracias cyanogaster. Next base: position 32,689 of record JAVSBS010024081.1, on the reverse strand, counting down.
TTAATTCCCTAGAGTAAATTGACTATACTGTAACATTTTTATCAGTTACACAAAAATGCCATTTTCAGAAGGGTTTTTAAATATAGGAGTTTGTAGCTTTAGAAACCAATGAATTACCTAGTTGAAGGGCATTTCTTCTAAAAGTTCCCATTATCCAGAGACATTTGTATTAGGACTGGAAAATGTGATTGAAGAGCTGATTTTTCTTCTCCTGTAATCTTTCTCCTTTTTCATTGTAGAGTGCTTGTTCTTGACACAGGAAGGATTCTAGAATACGATACACCACAGAATTTGTTACAACGAAAAGGTGCCTTTTCCAAAATGGTTTTAGAGGCTGGGATAAGAGGATAAAGAAAGCTGATGAATGAATTCTTAATGAAGACAAGAATTCCTTACTCCAGTAAACACTTGAGGGATATCTGGCATTCCACATATATGAGGGATATTTTATATTCCATATAAAGTAACTAGCTTACTCAAAAGCCCCTGACAGGATTGTGGTTTACTACAACTACAATCTGTATATATTGATAGGGTTCTTAAAATAACTTTCCAATTCAATACGAATCACTTATTTTGATCATACTGGCACTGGAACAATATAACGAAGCAGAAATTTTCATGGCATATTTTAGCTGTTGCACTAATAAAGACTAACAGAAAAATAAATCTTGCTGTTTACACCCTGGTTTTACTTAAATAATAGTACTTAATGAAGTTGCTCTGACATTATGCCCATAGTAACTAAATGTTTATACGTTCTTATTCTGATTGCAAATTCATAAAAAACCAAAACTGCTTATTGAGCGGACATACAGGCAGATGTCACTTCGTGCTGACTTTTAGGACATAGATTTTTGCATGTGTACTTATGTAATTCTTGAGGCAATAAAACTGCCAGATTAAGTTAATTTTCCTTTTGACATTGTGATGTCTGAATAACTGAAAAATTATTTTAAATAACTGAAAACCATGTCTTGTATATCAAATTGAGCATTACAAAACCACATTGTGAAAGAATCCCAGAAAAACGGAGTATCAAAACCTTCCCCAGCATTGGATTGGGACAGGTGCAGCTGTCTCTCTGCTAGTAGATTTCAATGCAAACCTCACTACTAATTACAGCAGCAGGACAGGTTATATACATTTACTGAAAGTATCTGTGAAACATGTCTGTGCCTCTGTAGGCAATATAAATACTAATTTTCATTTTTATTACAGTTCCTAAAACTCTTTACATTTAATACCAACCCAGTCAAAGCAATCCTAACTTCAAAAACTAAGAGAAGATCCCCATCAGCTGTTTTAAAAGAGAGAAACCCAACCCCTAAAGCACGTGAATAAAGTGTCAGGCTACAGCCCTGTTATATTACTTTCATCTTGACACTTGGTTAATCTCAAGTAGGATCTTAATTTCTTGCCTGAGAGCAAGCAAACCATACTTACAGTTTTAGAAAGGTGGTGGGTGCTGTCTGATAGAGTTCCTGAGAGATGTGATTCTACTACCATGAAGGTGAATGCTTTCTCTATCCTTTCCTGAAGGTAAAAAAGAAAGCCTGCCTTCCTACAGCCCAGAGTACTATCTAGTTTAATTGGCTACCAAACACAGCCGAGTAAGCTCACTAAAAAACAAAGAAGGGACCTCCTGTCTAGCTCAAGTTCAATATTAATTCAGGCTTTGCAGTACCCAGCACAACCTACTGAACACATCACCAGCTAACTCCCTTGACTGCACCAACAAAGCCACATCATAGCCCCGCAGGCCAGCTCAGCACATACCTTGCCTCTCCTGCACTTTCTCCCCTGAACAGCAATTCTTGTCCTGTCCTGCTCATAGGTACCCACCACCTGTGAAAGTCTCTGATGTACATGGGCCACTAACTGCTGAGACTCCTGAGAAGGTGCTTGGGGCTTTTCTTAAAGCTTGGGGCTGTTCTCAAAGGCCTTCTGACTGGGCAGTTGACCTTCACTGAGTTGAAGATAGTATGAGGGACCCAACTGTTCATCCCTTGGAGGAGCTACTGTTTAGCCTTCTCCCAGCAAGGTTGCTTAGGTATGGGAAAGGAAGGTGGGACAGCCAGGGAGGGTATCAAGGCAGAGTCTAAAGTGAGAATGAAGCTCAGAAGGGCACAATGACTGTGTTTTTCCTTTCCATAGGAAGAAGTATGGAGCAGAACCTGCTCATGCTCAGATTCAACTTCCTTCCCCACAGAATTCAAAAATCCCACAAGGCTGTGTATTCTCAGGGGCCACGTCCCTCCGTCCTGCTCTAGCCCTTGCTTTACGCTTCCCTGACAGTACCACAGGAGAAACTGGGAAGAAGGCAAGGGGAAACCCCTCCTTTCCCTCACAGGAACATACACATTTCTGCCTTTTACCAGCGATAGTTGATTGCTGTCTGTTGAGGGAAGGTTGCACTGAGATTAGGATTATCATCATGGCTTTTGCACTGGAGCAGAGGCTTGCAGAGGGGCTGTAGCCTTTTGTCCGGCTGTTTCTGGGCAGAAGTAGCCCATGAAAATTTGGGACTGGGTTTAAACTGAAGGCCAAATGATTGATTTATGAAACACTTCTCATCATTCAGGTTCTCTAGGCCTTACATTTCACAGCCTGAATCCCAAAATGACATAAATGTAGAAACCCTTTCAAGGGTTGGAAATAAGGAGGACAATTTGGAACCTTCTAAGGCACACTTCCCTACCTGCAACCTTTCAAACATCAGATTTGCCTCATATTCTGCATGAGCCCCTCCCCAGCCTTCACTCTGCATATGCTGGGAGCCATTCCCACATCCATCCTGCAGCTGTAGACCTACACGAGGAAGGGTCTGTTCCTGCCTGACATCCTGTGATCCAGCAGACAGGGCACAAGTAGCGTAAGAATAGGAGGGGTGGGAACTGCTCCCACTCCCAACAGGAGCAAGGCATTCATTGTCACCCACTTTGACCAGGGTTTCCCTCTGTTAGTACTTCCTCCTTCCTCCCCTCGTGCCTCACTTTTCCTTGTACGAGCCTGAACTTTTCTTCTCACTTCCATTCTTCCACCCTAGACTGCAGCCTGAGGAGAAAGGGTTTTTTCCCTTCCCGTCCCAGTTCCTAACACCCCTCGGTGCCACTTTATGGAGATCTGTCACTCCAAGGGTATACCAACCCCTTGACAAATGGAGGGATTACAACCTCATGCTCTAACCTCCAAAGGAATGTGAGGAAGATGAGGAAATAGTGCTGTGCCAGTATTTCCCTGAGAAACCAAAACAAGACATGTTCAAGGGACAGAAACTGCTTTTATTAAAAACATTCTAAAAGGTTATTTATAAAATTTCATCATCTGCACTTGGAAACAATTCATCAACATACAATTGTTGAGGTGTCTTGTATTTTCAGAAATTTCAATTCATGAAAACAGCTTTACCTGTAGAAGTTTGTTACAGACCCAGTGCCACAGGCAAGCATACTCACACTTCAGGGATTGTTTGTAGAAAGATTTCAGCCTTCAAATACCAACTTGTTTAAAGAGAGACTTTTGGTAAGCAGTACATATGCATAGCTGGAAATACCCACTTAGTGGGGTGGACTCATATTTAAAATGCAATGGTTTCTGCCAAAATACACCATTCAAATCCAAAGATACAAAATAAATAACTTGATTGGAGAATACAGAAAAGTTATTTAATAAATAAGGATGCATTGCGAGCTATCCAATGTACAGCAACTTCTCTACTAAAAGAAAATCTGTTTACAAATCTGAATAAATACCCTTTTGTGAGGTTTGGGTTTTTTTCCACAAGTAAACAACTTGCCCTTCCCTTACAATTCCCAGATTAACACTGAAGATTTAGCTCCTCCAGAGTAAAGGAGTACGTGAAAGATAAAAGGGACTTCATTTATTTGCACTAAGAATTTAACAGTTTAAATTTACTTCCTACACTCCTACCTAACTTGTCCTAAAACTGCAAAAAGCTTTTAATAGTTCACTGTGATGCAGTTACATTTTTTATAGAGGTCCGCTCATGTTACATAGTGCATTAAAAAAGACTGAAGACCTACTGTACTTCCAGTAGACTGAGATGAGCTTACAGCAGGGCAGAAGGCCACCATGACTCCAAAGACATCAAAATTTATGTTGAATTAAATACATATATCTGCAAAGCAAAGGCCCCAAATAGCAAGTGTGTACGAGAACCGTACTGTATATTGGCATCCATCCATGATGTCACTGAAGAGGCACTTCTTTCAACACAGGGACTTTAGTTACTGGAAGTTCCATACAGACTTGGACAGGGTCACTTTCAAAGAGAATAAAGGAAAAAAAAAAAAAAAATAGAAAAAGTCCTCAAAAAACCACTTTGGTTTTCAACTCAGGGAAATTAAGCAGCAGTATTTTAGGAATCCCCTGTGAAGTTAAACAATGCTGATGGAATGGTTGTGTGCAACCACGATTCAATTTAAGAGGTTTTTAATTAGATTACTTCAAAGATATGTTTAGACAATTGCTATGCAAACAGCTGAATCAGCACAACTGATTTACAGCAGTGCCATACATCAGGCCTGCTGCCAGGAGAATAATAAGCCTACTTTAATATAGTCATAGGTTAAACAATAAATCTCAAACCCACACTTTATCTTGGCAAGCTTCATCTGAACAAAATTATTCTGGAAAATACAAGAAAATGCTTAGAACCACCTGTTACTAGAGCTTACCTGATCAAGTCTGGGTTGATGGATGTGGAAGCCAGTCTTAGCTGAATGAAGTGTTTTCATTGTAGAAAGTTCTACACAGATAAAGAATTGAACTGGCCTTTAAGTATTGATTTAACCCTCCAAACAGAGTGAAACTGCCACCATTTTTTTTTCCAGATCATTTTTTTTTCCTGTTCATGCATTTGCTAGATAGCTGGGTAGCAAACTATTTGCCTACAATACAGTCCCTAAGAAGCGCTACCTCAAATCCCGAGTTACACAAACTGCTTCCTTTCCAAAGGAACAGCTACAATCTCTGATCTATGTTCAGTTTCGAGTGAGGATAGGACAAAGCTTAAGCCAGAGAGATGAGCTAAAAAGTACAAAATAGTTGGGTAAATTTTCATTTACTGGGACTACAGGAACTAGACATCCCACACGTTCTCCCCGAGAGCAGCATGGCTTGGGGTACTCCAGGGGAAAGATGTCAGACTCTTGTAGGTCCGCAACAATCAAATCTGTATTGGTCAGATTCAAGGGAAGATATACAGGTGGGGCTTTAAGGTATATAAAATTACGGCAATTTTCAAATAAGGCAGGGGGCATATAAATAGTTGGAGACAGGCTCTTGTTCTCCGTGGAGAACATCAGCGGTATGACAGCAGCACCTGTATGTTAACCATCCACACCAGATCGGGAAGCGAGCCCTTGAAGACAACCTAAGTAACCCGAGGTTAGCAAGAGCTAAGTTTCTTAATATGGTTTGGCTGAAGCATCGAGACAATTTGCCATACAGCCTCAGAAATACCATTATGCTGTTATGAACAGCAGAAGAACCAAGTGAATGCATGTCTCATTCAAGCTGCAACATGCCTTTTAGAAAGGTGCTTAAATGCTCAAATGACTCTATTGAATAAATAAATTTAGGCTCAACACTGCCAGCACTATATGCATTAACACTGCTCCTTCACATTCTTTCAGAGTAAATATACTGGACCTGGGAATACCTCCAGTACCATTCCACATTATCTCTAACCTTTGGTCATGCTCCCTTTACAGTTTAAACATACACCTCTTCAGGATTTGCTAATAAAATTTAGCAAGAAAACATGGGTGTGTCATCACTAGCATTTTCATCCAATATCCAAGCAAATACAGGACACTTCAGAACTTCAAGAAACATTTGTACCTTTGAAATAATATCTATAACACAGTTGGGCATCCAGTAACGCCTAACCAGAGTAGTTAATTAATATAATACAGCTAAGATTAGGCTCCACTGCCAGTCAGATAAGTACGCACCATCAAAGTACACTTTTGGAGAGACGGAATGCAATGGAACGAGGAAGAGTTTATTTTCAGTTAAAATTAGTCTTCTGCAAATGCTTATTAGGTATTTCTATCGCACTGACTTGAAGTGGCCAGGACCCACCAACAATTCCTGCTTGGATAGCTACACCCGTTACAACTGCTAGATCAGGATCTACAGAGGTGTTGGGTTCCTTTCCAAAGAAATCCCGAATAACTCTGCGTATTTGAGGAATCCGAGTGGAGCCTCCAACTAACACAATTTCATCCACTTCTCCTTTGTGCAGGTGGCCTTCCTTCAACACTTGTTCAATGGGCACCAGAATCTTCTCAAAAAGGTCCTTATTTAACATCTCAAATAGTTTCCTGGAGATTTCTGTTTCAAACACAACTTTGACAAAGTTGTTCTCTACTTTTGAGGCGTCTCCAAGATTTTTCAGATCTTTTGGTTCTTGTGAAGGCTTGCCTTTTAGCACGTTGTTTGTTTCTACCTCACTTTCTGCAAGTCCTTCTGTAAGCTTCCTTTCTGGCATAGTTAACACCACCCTTAGTGTAGCTGCCTCATGAACCGTCAGATTTAATTTCACTGCTTCCACAGCCTGTCTGAGGCGATGTATTTCTTCTTTTCTTGTTGGCAGAGAACCATACCTTTGATGGAGTTGATCATATAAGTACAGCATCAACCTCTGGTTAAAATCCTGTCCTCCAAGTTTGTTGTTACCTGAAACATCAGAATACAAGGTGTTAGACCCATCATCTTCAAAGCTCCAGAAAGCAGCACGCATCTTCTCTTGTACTGGGAGACAATGCTCAAAGGCAAGAACAATACTAGGACCATAAGCATGGCACAAAAACTCACAGAACTGTGAAAATAGACATAATTCTTGTTCACTGAAGAACACATGACGGACAGTAATTTCCAGATATTTTTTTCTTCGTAACTATTTTAGAATCTCTCCACCCCATGTTTTTACCCTGGAACTGCTGCTACACTGTAACAGAAAAAAGCAGTGATGGTGAACTCAGAGGCATTTTCTATAGAAGAAAATGTGTAATGATAAATTTCTAGCTGGAATCCTGTAACACAATCTCTCACAGCAAGTTGTTTTTCCAGCTAAATTGCCCAGTTTCTGATTTCCCTCTCTGCCCAGGATGGCTTTTTTCCTTAGCATTTCAGTAGTACAGCTTTATTGGGATTATTGTTTTTTACAGTTTCAAATTATTCAACATCTTCATGCACCCCCACAAAAAGCTACATGCTACTGAAGTGTATACATATACCCTGCTGAAAGCAGAAGAAAGTTATGGAATGCAAGCAGTGAACTTCAAGGTCTAGTAACAGGTGCACCTTATATTAGCCTTCAGAGAGATGGAGAAGAAAAGGTATAATATATAACCAGTTTCTACTGAAAGATTATTCTTGCACTGTGTTTTCAAAACCTTTCAAACAATTATGTTTCCATTCAACAGAGTTAAAAAAAATGTCCAGCACATTTTCATCTGTGTTGAACAATACTCTCAAAGTTTCCACCGTTTTGACTAAAAACAAGAATTAACTTAGTGAACCTCTATCTAAACAAATCAGAGCAAAGCTGCCGAGTATTTCTTGCTCTTCCACTCTTACTGGAGTGAGCAGCAGTTCACATCAAAACTTGTTCACCGACAGGAATGCAGACAGCGAGCGCTGCTTCTCAGACCTGTCTGAATCCAGGTCACGTGAAGAACAGTTGCATACTCACGACAGTTTTACTGAACACTGCCGTCAGAACTCGTCTTCGCCAAGTGATGAATCCCTCTGGCCCATACCTATCACAAAAGTCACTTCTAGGTTAACAGCACGCGCATTCCCAAACCCTGCCCAGCTGAGCTGGAGCCAAACACAAGGTGAGGATGCTCTAAAGCACTGGTCAGTGGTTTGGCAGGTATTTCCAGTTTGGACAAAAGTAATGGAAAGATCTGTAACACCCCCAGCCCTGCAAAGTCCAGTCAAAGTAACTGTAACACACACCAGCACTTCACTAGTGGGCACAAAAGTTAGCAGCCACGGGTGAAATGAAAGCACAACTTACTCCTTTGGATCAGCCAAAACCTGTGAATTTATCTTAATTGTTGAAACCAGTCATAAACCTAATTTTGCATGAAGAAAACTGAGAACACGTTCAGAGGACACTTTGTAACAGGCTGGTATGTTTTAAAAAGTCTATCTAAGGGTGACTTTAGGTGCACCTTTCCTGCAACTCCTAGAGAAAGTAAAGCATTTTTCTCACCTGCCATGGCTCGTGTGAGGAACATCCCTCCCTGCTTGTTCAACAGAGACACATCCAAAGTTCCTCCACCCAAATCCACCACCAGAACATTAAACACATCAGCTTTGTGGAGTCCATAAGCCATAGCAGCAGCTGTGGGTTCACTGATTACTCGCAAAATGTTTAGCCCTATGAAAAGCCAAGATATCAAGCAACAGTCAGGTACATTTCAGAAAAGTGCAGTTCTCGCATCTTAATGACATTTACCATTAACTGAGGTTTTGTTTGTTTGGGGTTTTTAACCAAACTTAAGTAAAGTGTCAGATCTCAAGGAAATAGTTTTCTAAGCAGCAATACTCAATGAACTCTTTTCCTCAGTTAACCTTAATGCAGTACTACTTCAATGTCAGGGCAAAGTCATGAACCATCATTTGCCCAAACACATTTCCTCCAGAGAAACCTTGCTAAGGACATTGATGCCACAAGTTCTAATTCTGCTTAAATTATTGTCTAAGGGTGCTCTGTACAGTCTTTATTTGGAGATTACTAAAAAAGACTATTTTCCCTGAAGTAAAACTTACTTCTAGCTATCTATATTTGCATTAGTCAGCTGCACCTGTCAGTACCCAAGAGTTCTCCGCTGTTGCTCACAATTGTTAATGATCTGAAAAAAAAAATTTAGAAAAATCCATTCTAAGGTTCTCTATCACTGATTCACTGTTTCTATACCCTCCCTAAAGACTCTACTGTTAGTGAAGCAGACGTGAAGGTTTCACAGAAAAACACTGGAATGAAGAGACATCACCTGCAAGGTTAGCTGCCTTAATGGTACAATTCCTTTGCCTTTCATCAAACTCTGCTGGCACAGAGATGACCGCCTTCGAAATGGGCATGCCAAGGTAGTCTTCTGCCATTCGCTTCAATTTCAGTAGCAGCTGAGAGCCAATATGCTCTGGAGTGATGTGAAAAGTTTCATTAGTTGTCACAGAAAATTCAGCTGATCCATTGTTGTTGAAAATCTAGGAGGAAAAAGCAACACAACCCACAGGTGGGCAGTCTTTTTCTTATGTTCTCCCACCACACTCCCACCAAATGTTTTATTTGCATATAGTGTGGTTTTTCTGGAAAACTATAGATGTGATTTTGTTATTCCTGAATCATTTTTATTCCTTGACTATGAGGATTATGCAAAATGTGACACTTAAGGGACCTGAGTATATCCACAGTAGTGACAACCACTGTGCCCAGGTAAGACACAGTAACACATTAAAAAAAAAAGGTTAAGACTTAGCAACTGTGTAACCAACTTCAACATCATATTCAAAGATAAAAGCAATGCTTTTTAATCATTAGGTTTACCCTACTGATAAAGCTTCCCACAGGTTCCTCTTTGTGAAGGGAAGAAACAGGTTGGTACTGGAACAGCTTCTCTTAACAAGTAAAGAATTTGGAGACTGTTTGCAGTGCCTGAAAACGTGTGTCTTTCAAGCAATTACACCATGCTAGATTAATGCAATACTTCTTTTAAAAAGCAGCTTTTGAGATCTGCTGCTGGTCAAGTGAGCACTACAGAAGTCCTAGGGTGAAAAAAAAGCACACTGGATCAGAGAGGACTTTGGAGGTTTTTTTTAAATCTCAGGGGAAGAAGAGAAGTTTCAGCAAAGCATACTTAGAATTTCAAGTTGAAATTTATACTTTAAAAGAAGGGGCTGGAAAGCTACCCAGAAACATTTCACAGTCAAGGATATGGTCCTCTGGAAAACGACTACCCGCTCTCACGGGTACATGACTTCAACAACTGTTCCCTCCTCCCCTCTCTGGATACCTCTCACGGTTTGCAGGCATATCAAATTTAGCCAAATGACTCCAGATCAAACAAGCTGGTCACCTACTACATGTTTCAAACATCCTATAGCTTACTGCTTGGAGAGAACCGAAGAAGATGGCCACTTACCTTAAAGGGATACCTGCTACTTTCCCTTTTCAGTTCTTCTGAAGTGAAGATTTTCCCAATGAATCTTTTTGCATCATATATGGTATTCTGAGGGTTTGAATCAGCCAGTTCTAGGCCATCATACCCTACATACACATCTCTGTCTGTGAAAGACACTATACTCGGTATGCTGTTGTGCCCGTTTTCATCTGCAATAACCTTCACCTCCCCTGTTCCAGGAAGAAAGACACCAACAGAGCAGTAAGTCGTGCCAAGGTCAATCCCAATCACTTTTGGTGTAGGCATTGGTAAATATTGCTGTGCTAGATAACCAGCTAACAAGAGAGCCAGAACAGCCGAACCTGAAACAGATTTTTTAAAAATAGGGTTAGGGTATCTGCTGCTGCAAACTTAGAAATCAGTGCAAATTACACAGTATTCTACATTACAGTTTACTTCACACTCTGAAGCCTGTTCAGCTACCTAATTAGTTTTGCAGTTTCTTCAAAGGTCACCAGCAAGTTCAGGTCTCCTAATTCAATAAAAAGTGTTGGAAAAGTAAAAAATCTTAGGTGTTAAATATTAAAGTGATTTTTAAAAGCCCAAGAGGTACAGCAAAGCCAAAAATATCACGAGTCTGTAATAATTATTTTTCTGTCTGTATGGTACTTCAAAAATATAGGCTAATTAGAATATTTGGGGGAATGCCTATGAATGACCCCTGAGGGACATCAAGTTAATGAGGCTGCACAAAATCACACTAAAATGACAAACTCCTGATTGAAGTATGTCCTCCAACTTGTGGCCAGCAGGTTGAGGGAGGTGATTTCCCCCTTTACTTCGCTCTCTTGAGACCCCACCTGAAGTACTGCATCCAGCTCTGAAGCCCCCAGTACAAAAGGGGCATGGACGTGCTGGAGCAGGTGGATAGGAGGGCTACAAAGATGATCAGTCGGCAGGAACACCTCTCCTACAAGGACAGGCTGAGACACTTGGGGTTGTTCAGCCTAGAGAAGAGACAGCTCCAGCGAGACCTTACTGCAGCCTTCTAGTATCTGAAGGGGGGCTACAAGAAAGCTGGGGAGGGACTTGTAGTGATAGGATGAGGGGTAATGGCTTCAAACTGGAAGAAGGCAGATTCAGATTAGAAATTAGTAAATTCTTCACTGTGAGGGTGGTAAGACACTGAAACAAGTTGCCCAGGAAGGCTGTAGGTGCCCTAACACTGGGTGGGGTTTTGCGCAACCGGGTCTAGTGGGAGGTGCCCCTGCCCATGGCAAGGAGGGTTGGAACTACATGATCTTTAAGGTCCCTTCCAACCCAAACCATCCTATGATTCTATGATTCTCACCTCACCAGAAGTCTAAAAATAAGGAGATGCAAACCCATGCTAGCTCCTCCTATTTCAGGGCAAGCAAAAGAGCATTTCCCAAAAAGCATCTTCCCACACTTCTGAATGTCTTCTATGCCTTGAAATCAAGGAGTAGGCTAGTTTAAATGCAGACTAGTTTTTTGTAAAAAAAACCCCAAACATACATAAAATCAACAGACAAAGCAAGAAATAAATCTAAAATAATGCAATGCCTCAGCGGAGGGAGAAAAAGCACCACCAAAAAGCAAAATCTCTAGAAGAAATCTAAATAGCTTAAATTTCAAAGCTCCGCTTCCTAGCAGGGAAGGGTGGTCACAGCCGTGCTTCAAACAAACTAGCGAGAAAGAAACAGTTTACGTTTGACCCTGAGTCTTCCGCGGCATGTCTCAGCAATACGCCACGTATCGCCTCCGGCTTTCCGGAGGAACACAGCGAACACGCCAGAGGACGCCTGGAAAAGCCCCTCCGGGACTATAAAGCCGGCAGGAAAACTGCAGGAGCCCCAGAGAATCCTCCGGAGCGGTCAGCGCCCAGCGCCTCAGGCAGGGTGACGAGATGCGCCGGGGCCCTGCCAGGCAGAGGCTCCCCAGCGCTCTATCGGCCCGCCCTTGCCCCGGCCACCCCCACCCCGACGGAGGCACCGTCCCCTCAGCAGCCTGAGAGGCGGCCCGGACCCCTCAGCCCCCCGCCCGCGCTCACCCAGCACGGCCATCTGCCCGGCCATCGCTGCCCGCCGGCTCCCGCGGCGCCCGTCACCGCCTGCTGCTGCTGACGGCTCCTTCCGGGCCGCGCCGCGCGGCACGCCGGGACTGGGGGTACGCGCGTCCCGCCCGCCCCGCTCACTGTAGGCTGCGGTGCCGGACCCAGGGAACTACAACTCCCAGGGGGCAGAGGGGTGCAGCTACTTCCGGCTGGCGCCGGCCAATGGGCTGATCGGCAGCCGGAGCGGGCCGCGAGGGAGGTGGCGCGGCGCACCGCTAGGCGCATGCGCAGGCCGGGGCTGGCCGGACGCGGCGCCTGCTGGGAGCGGTAGTTCGGCGGGTGGCGGCTTCCGCTGGCTGCGGCCAGCGCCGCTGTGCGGGATGTGCTGGGCGCTGTGGCCGCGGCTTGCTGCCCGGGGCGGGACCGGCGCCCAGCTTCCCGCCCGCCCCGAGCGGTCTCCTCCTCTGATGAAGGGCAGGCGGCAGGCCCCGGTGCCGGGCAGCGGTGCAGCGCGGGGGCCCGGCCGGGCGGCCGCCGCCACAGCACCTGCCGGCCGGCGTGAGGCGTTAGAGACCGCGGGTCTGGCGCTGCCACAGCGGCAGGCGTTGAAACCCTGGGGCCTTTATAAATATTTATAACAAGTATTATTTCTTTTCTGTTGTTACTACTGGCATTCGTGTTTCAGCGCCTCTCTCCAGAAAGGCTGCCCTCAGCTGCCCGGTCAGCCCCGGGGCAGAACCTCGCCGAGAAGCCGTGGGTCCGGCTGGCGCAACTGCGAGGGGCTGCCGCGGCTCTGGGGGAAGGCCCGGGCCGTGGAGGAGGAAAGCCCCGACTCGGGGGCCAGACGTGTGCTCCAGGTGCTTGTCCCGGCAGCAGAGCGAAAACATCCGGGGCCTGCAAAGGGGTTTGGATCCAGCAGGTTAAGCTGAATTAGAGTGCTTGTGTTTCGTCCGCTCCCCCCTGTATCTCTGGGGAGAGCACCAGGGTCTCCTGCGCTGAGGTTGCACTTTCCCTTTTAAAAACGTTTCATCTCCTCTCCCTGAAGTGCTCTGATGCGTTTTTGTGACTTAACAGTGTTCTTTGGATGTAATGGTTCAACAGCGAGACAGCCACGGCAGCTTTTACCTCTTTGTATCGATGCTGAGGGTAGATTTCATTCTTGCCCATCTGACATTTAGCCAAGTAAGGAGAGTGCAGAAACCTGCCCCTCATATGCATCTTGAACGAGCAGAGTAGTAATTAATCCAAGAAATACAACATAAAGTACGATGCGGGTTTGCTCCCTGTCAGTAGTCCCTCTGCTAAGCTCTGCTCTCACAAGGAGCAATGGGTTTTCAGGTTCTTGCAGATCAGGTTTCCGTTTACAGGCAGAAATTAATTGTGAGAATCTGGTGTTTCCTTATTGCAGTTTAAGATTGTTGGTTTTAGACAGAAAATATTCATAAATGAATAACTAGTAACAAATAACTGGAAGAAAAGTTAGGCTAAGTTCTATTGCAGTTACTGTCTCTAGCACCTCTGTTTCTCCTAAGTGATGGAAAGACACATAACCCATCTTCTAAGCCGCTTCTTTATGCAAAAAAGCAGCGCCACTTCAATTTAACAGTAAAAATATACACATCCTCCTTTTATTGTTAGCATAGTGGTGTGGGTCATTCTCTGCGTGAGAAGGTGGAAACCCTTTGGTAAGTGAAGAGAAGCTTAAGCCATTTAGCCTTCTCAATGACTCATGATCTGACTGTTTTCTAATTACATATCTAACGAATTTATTTTCCATACATCAAAGTTCAATACTTTAATCAAGTCTCTTGAAGTGTCACCATTGTAACTGTGGTCATTCTTAAGTGGTGGAAAACTTGTAATCATTGTTTACAGTATTTTTTAACTTGCGTAGCTCAAGCACAGACGCTTCATATTTTACGCAATTGTCGGTGGACAGTGAGTAGAAAAAAAAAACAATTTAGTGAGAACAGGGCATACGATTAAACTGGCTTTTGCTCATAATTTTGATATTTGATAGCAACTAGATGCTTTAATACATAGGGAGCTTCTGAAATGTCACACTACAGAATGCAGATATGTAGGGATGTTTTTTAAATATACTGGTACAAAACCTCATTTCAGAGATTTCATCTGTTTCTAAAGCAGAGGCCAGGCTTAGCTTTCCATCCTGGAAGTTAAAACTCTGAAAGACGGTGGTATCATTTGGTAATGTACCTGCTGAAGGACAGAATTCAAATGACCTTTTCTATATAGCCTCCATTCTATTTCTTCAAAGCTGCATAATGAATTCAGTGTATCAGTCACGGCCTCCCCACCTGACTCTGACTCCCCAGAGGCCTGGCTGTTCCCTGCAGAATTACACAGCACAGGCCACCTGCCTGGGAGTCAAATCAAGGAGAGCATCTCAGCAGGCTTGCTGTGCTGAAGCAAAGGTATATCGTGCCAGAAACTCCTTCAGAAGCCACTTTCCTCCTTGTAGCTGTTTTTGGCTTTCGTGTACTTTGAAGGCTTGGATCCACCCTACGTACTCTATAGTCTCTTGAAGGCAACATCTGATCTTCAGCACCCATGCTTAGACCAAGTCCAGAAATGCCCAGGAATTTTTGCATGTCTTCTCCGTGTACTAGCAGGAACTGCTCATGCATACTGCTGGAGTCTGCACAGAGATGCTTAGCTTCTCATGCATCTGCAAAATTGACAGAACTATTGCTAGCGAACCTGCCTTTGGTTTTTTAGGCATTACCAGAGTACCTTCTGCATCAGCTTCTTTTACTTATCCTCAGAGCTCATCCAGAAGGGTGAGACCCGTTTCCATATTTTTTCCTTATCTGAGGGGGTGCTACACCCAGGAGGAGGTTGTTCAGGACCAGAAGGGAACACTCCATGTTTCTGGAGAAAATTGCTTGATTTTGCAAGAATAATTAAATATTATTTGGTCAATAGAGGGATCAGCTTGTTTGGCTGGGAGGGAAAAGCTAAGGGTACCCTTGCCCCACAGGCTGCCCTGTAGGGAACGTGTAGACATCATTAGGGGCAGACACTGGAAGATGGATTGTCTTTTTCTGAAACAACTTGCCTTAGCTACTTCCTTGGCATGGACAGCAGGACACATGCTGCTGTGTTGAACATCCTCACCTGTGGGTGGGCAATGCAAGTCCAGAGCCATGGGACTACTTTGAAAAAGCCCATCGCTGTGAAAAAGCTTCACTGGATGTAGCTGAATGAGGGTAAGTGAGGTGCTGTGGCGATGTGGGCTGCTAGGGCTGAACAGCTTCTGGTGTCTTTGCTGGTTTGGATACCTGGGCTGTGCTGGCTGTGCAGCATCGGCCAACCCTTGGCGACCACCCACTGGGCCCTCAACACTCACTTGCCACTGATGAGTGGAAGGTGAGCATGCAGCTAAAGCTTTCCAAGGGTTCTGGGCTAAGTGCTTGTTTATCTTTATTGGTGCATCTGTTCACTCTTGTAGTGAGCTGTTTATAACATTTCAAAAGGTTTTCAGGCATTAATTTTCCTTCAAGGGGCTGCTGTTTTCCCTTGGTGCTTTGATAGGTGGAGGTAAACATGTTTTTGTCTGCAAGTAGCTTGAGGGAGAGAGCTGTTCTTACAATGTAAGAGCAGCGGCTGGTTTTAAGACAGTCTCCCATCAGATGTGAACTGGTGTCTGCAGGAAAAAAACCTGCTACACTGGGGAGTAGCACTCAAACCGTAGAACTGTGATGTGCTAAACACAGTTCAAGCATTCAGTGTGTGTGGAATCAAATACAGCTTGTCTTCATTTGTAGGATGTTCTGCATCAGCTGTATCCTCGCACTTGGAGAAAAGGGAATTGAATTTGCAAAGCATCCTCTTTTCTGCCATCTTACATAACAGGGCTTCCTCTTTCTAGGGTGGACTCAGTGAGTGCTTTCTGGACTGTCTGAACAATTTTCAAGCCAGTGTCCAAAACCGAAACACAGGGTGCCAGGCTATAGACAAAACACGATGTGATCCCAGCAGCACGCCATAATCAAACTGTGTTTTCCCACTGTAAAGGAGGAAAGGGGAGAGGGATTTGCATTCCCTTCTTAGGTGGAGAGTATAGTCAATGTCTCCATGAGTAGGGAGGCAATTTATTTAGATGCTAAAATCTAAACCCTCATTTTCAGTTTTTGATTTAGGTAAAAGTAGGTTCTTAGCCTTAGTGTAATCTCATGGTCCAAATTGCAGGGTACTTCACTGATAGTTCCTTTCACTAATTAAAACATTGATATTCTTCTGCTGCGTATGGTTGGGAAAAGGAAGGATCTCACCAGTGCTGAGTCTTCCTCTGACAGACAGTTCAATGTCAGGCAGCTGGAAGAGAATTATAACCTTCAGTTTAAATGAAAAAGTTTCCATTTAAATTCAAGCATATAGCTTAAAGATTTCTGGGAGGTGTGTGCTGAATTCTCCATTAGCCAGAAACCAGCTCCCTAGCCAGAGGCAGAAGGAGCAGCTTGGGGCTACTCTGAGGATTTGTAGCCCAGAGAGCTGAACCATGAGGCATGAGACAAGAGTGAGAAGCTTCCAGCAGATGTCTCTGCCATGCAGTGTTGCTTCCTCAGACCGCTTTTGGTGTTTGATGGATACCTGCAGATTCATGTAAAACATATTAACCTTTTGCAATCATTATCCAAATTCTTGTAAGGGCATAAGTCATGAAAACGGTGCCTCATTTTTCATTACAGTTTATTTAATTCCCATTAACATACCCATTTCACTGAAGCCTCATGAAATCATTTTGAGGCAACAAATGGAATTACTATTTCCTCTTAAATGAAACAGTTGCAGTGATAACAGTATAACATAACCCAGTAGATGTCCAGGAAACACAGTCTCGAAAAGAAATGAGATTTTCACAGGTTTCTCCCACTTCTCTACTTGAATCTCAGTTGGTCTGCATGCCAATACAGCTTGCTGTGTTGTGAAAAAAAAAAAAAAAAAAGCAGAGATCTTTTATTGAAGAGACAAAGCAGGTTTGGTGCTTACTGGTCTGGTAACTGAGAGTTTATCTTCCTGCTTCACCATAGTGCCATTTTGGGTAGGTGGTGCAAGGCTAACAGCTGAATAGCAGCTGTGGCATTGGCTGAATTCTCCTCAGTCAACAGCAGCCTGGGTTAGTGGGGCTGAATTTTGTCTTGGCTTGGATTCCTTTTGGTGTCTGGAGCACATCATCCACCTGCTCAGCTTGGGTGTCCTGTGTGGCAGCAGGGAGAACGATACCGCAGAAACTCCAGGGGTGGCAGTAGAAGTGGTTGCATATACACTGTGTAACAACAAGGTGCTGCAAAGCACACCCTAGAGCAAAAGGAGAAGGATATGACTGGGAGTCTCATCATCTGCATGAATCATGGTAGTGATAATGATAATGAACAAGAGTCCCAGCAGTCTCCCAGGAGGCCATTTTCTCATTCATGTTATTGCTGTGTGTATGAAAGCCATACAGATGTCAGTCAGGCTTGTCAATTTTATCTATTAGGAATGACAACAAAAGGATAAACAGAGGAATGCACTCAAATATAGCTGATTTAACAGTGAGCTCCCCAGGCAAAGGAAAAGAGGTTTTGCAATATGTGTGGATAGAGAATTTCTGCTTCACTTTTTGTGGGGTACTGAGGCTAAAGTCTCAGAATATCTATTTTACGATTGTTTCCCTGAAGGTATCACCTAAAGTACATCAGCGGGTTTGTACACTGAATAAGAACTTCTGAGCCTTTATGGTGAATTTTTCCACTGACACAGAAGATCTATTTCAATTATCCCTTATAAATAGTGTTATGGTACTCTAGGAGCAACTATGATGTGCCTATTTTCACAGAAGAGCTAGTTCCTGACCTACATTATTTCTAATACAAATGTACAGGGTAAATAATAGGTATGAGAATGTATTATTCCTCTTTACATAGTGTGAAGTGGAGGAGCACAGAAATTCAGTTACTTAATGACTCAAGAACGAACAACAAGCCTGGAGGCCAAATACAGTTTGAAGCAAGATGTCTCAAATACCGTTCCAGAGAGCTCACAACAGCATTAGTCTTCTTCCATTCTTCTAAGGAGAGGAATCTGTAGTAAGGGGCATGAGCAAAAATCTGATGGGAGAGAAGTCTCCTCATTTATAATTGCTGTTTGGGCAAAGTGATAGTGGTGTTTCCTAATGAAATAGGCACACATCTGTCCTGCAGGAACCACAGTTGTCATTATTGTATGAATATCCAGCATACTTCAGTTTAATGGATACATAGTTCAAATACAACTAAGATATGAGCAAGCTCATCTAGCATTATGCAAACTCAGTTTGGTTTTATTTCTGAGAGCGATATGTGAAACCAATAGCACTTGACAGCATATCCCACGATGCCTCTTATGTACTCTATTTGAAATAGGGAAAGAAATGTTGAGAACACATAAGAAGAAAACTCAGGGTCATCAGCCTAAGTCAAGGTCCTTAGTGTTGCATCGTACCTTCCCAGAACCTCTGGTCAATTGGCATCCACTTCGCATTAGTCATTGCCGTGCCAAGGCTTGCAATGTACCTGGAGGGCTATTAAACCTATTTCTGACAATACTGATGGAATCATTCCGACATTAGTCAGAATACTTCTACAAGACAAGCAAAGATGTTAGCCACAGTGTGTCGTCTTTTCTCAGCATCACTCCTCCATGCACTGTCATGTGAATAGCAAGTGTCTGTTTAGCCTGGAGAGAGGTCTGTTGGAAGCAGATACTGTAAAGTTAGAGCCATTCTAGAAGCAGTGTGCACTGCTATGGAGAATGATCCATCCAGAGAAGCAGAAATGAGTCTTTCTGTGCAATCACAATAAAGTAAAAACTCCCATGCCAGCTTTATCTCTCCTTCTTGAATGACTGTGGTGTGTGTATGTCTGCTGGACTGCATCAGTACCTTCTTGCAGCCCATAATTCATTGCCATGCTTTTGGTTCAGTCCTGCTGCTCAGATATGCAAGTGCATGCTTTTGCCTATTTGAAAAATCAGTTATTGCATATGCACACAGCAGAGCACAGTAGTAGACTTTACAAGATATGTGAGATCTGTGTGCCAGCATATTTGCGGGCACTGAGCCCTTAAGCTTCAGAGTGTTTTTACTGAATCCAAAATACTGATAAAAATGCAACAGTATGTTTATGTCGTTGTTCTAAGAAACATTTGTGACTATG
Organism: Coracias cyanogaster; assembly: GCA_033124195.1. Lineage (NCBI taxonomy): Eukaryota > Metazoa > Chordata > Aves > Coraciiformes > Coraciidae > Coracias > Coracias cyanogaster. The sequence continues at coordinate 13,250 of JAVSBS010024081.1, read as the reverse complement.
TGCAAACAGTTTCGTTGGGCAGGGCGGCTTTTTTAGTTTGCTGTTCTTAGCGTATAGCATAAAGGGGGTTGTGGCCATTGGCATGCTGAGGTGTACCCACCGTACCAATAATTACAGTTAAACAGCAGTGTAAGGAAGGGAAGCATTTTGCAATCTCAGAATGATGTAATAGAAGTATATTCATTTTTGCTGAATTTTTGGGACAGAGAATGCATCTCTTCATATGTTTTGGAGAAGCCCCAAATGTTTCCAGTCTCAGTATAATAGCTCTTTTCTTGCTGTCAGTCAGTCCCAAAGTGAGCAGAGCTGACAGATGTCAATTCTTTCAGATTTTCCCTTTCCTAAGGACCTTGACAGCTTCAGCTGCAGGAGCAAAAAGCTTACTCCTTTTTTTTTTTCCTTACCTGTTTATTCCCTCTGTAGCTGTCCTCTATCTCACAAGCAGACATAGATTCAATTCATATCATGCAACATCAATACTTTACCCTCACTTTGCTGAGAAGTATCCAAGGAACAATACTACATGTTACCTGTCCTTCTCTGTCTGCCATATGCTATAGTAACACTCTTCCATGCTTTCATTTCAGGAGCAGTTAAGTATGGTGGAGCTATAGGATAGATACAGACATAGAATTATGTGCTACTCAAAAAGAATATAGTTAGGCAACTGCTACACGTTAACAACACCTGCAATATGCATATCAGCAAATAAAACAACAAACAGTAAATAAAAGTTTTACAATTTCAGTGGTAATAAATAATCTGAATGGAAAGATCTGTGTTTGCATCCTTGTTGCTATTACATTCCTTTAAAGCAAAACAATAGTTGTATATCATGCTATGTATGAACACAGTTAGTAACATGCAGCTTTTTGAAGTTGGGTTACACATTCTGCCTCAATATAGGGAAAATATGGCATGTCTGGATAGTTCGAAAGCATATGTTATTGGGAGCCAAATAGACCTCTTTGGTAATTTGATTTTGTACAGTAGATCTCCCATAAAAGAACATTGAGTTGGCTGTTTTCTGCGGTCAATGAGAGCTAATAATTTGTTGTCATTCCTTTTCTTCATTGTGATTTCTGTATGTGGTAAGAATACAGTGGATAAGCCTGTTTCTGTGTGACTTGTTCACATATTTTAGTTTTGAATTGCATGGCCCTAAAATCTGATCAGGACAAAAAAAGTCTATTTATTTTTTCTAGAAAGTTCATTAGACAAAAAGCTTTACTAGCTGAAACCTTTCCCCTGTTCTCAGAAGAACTCTTTAATTTTTTTAGTGCAGATTGATAGATTTTAGCTCAAATGTGTGATAAACAGTTAGGAGCAAAGCTCTTCCTGTAAATAGCAGTCCTAAGAAAAATGTGATTTGGTTTGCAGTCTACGATAATCGTAATGAGATAATTCATAGAAGGCCTGTCAGGAAAATCAGCTTACCATCTTTATGCCATTTTTAAACAACATGTATTATCTATCTTTTTTCCTCCTCTTTTGACGGAAACATGAAGCTTCCCCTATCCTATATGAAAGGATAGAGAGGTTAAACACAAACATTATGAATGACTTGAGGAAAGTGATTGCTGCTGGGAAACTGATACTCTGTGCTCCTCCTGCTGCTGATCTCCATCCAGCTGGGTGCTTTGCAACCTTCCTTCCACCCATGCTGTGTGGCACCACTGGCTTTTCCAGCTCATGAACCATCAGGAGAGCCCTACACACAAAACATAGTGAATGATGTGCCTGCCCCTGATAATGCCACCAGGTAACTTAGTCTTCTTGGCTCATTTTCAGCAGTTAACAAAAAAAGTCTGTTGCAAACCCATCTATGCAACAATACTTATAGCTAAACAAAATTGAGAAAACTTCATGATGAAAGAAAAAGACTGCATTTGTTGGGTAATGCTTTAACCACTGCACTCTCTGGTTCAACCTGCTCTCACCACCGTTGCGCCTTTCCAGGTCTATTTTCCAGTTCTTATTTTTTTTAATGGAGAATAAATGTTCTGTCTGCCATTACATTTAAGTTATTCTATGTGACTGTAACATTCTGCTTTTCTGTCTGAGCAGGCTCTGTTCCATCTGAATGGCAAAATGGATAGAGGATCACTGTAGTTAGAGAAGGAAAAGTCATATTAGACTGAAGTCCATCATCCTGTAATGGTATAGTATAATACTGTGACAGAGGCCATATCAGATACTAAATTGATGTAATAGAGAAGTGTTTTACACTCTGTGAAATTATAATGAGAGAGAGCAGCCCAGGAGTGGATTTCTTGTTGGTGCAATAGCTGGGTTACCCTAGAAGCAAGAGCTAATGCACAGACAATTACAAGAGACAGACCACCAGGTTAGTTGGTGCAGTTACGTTTTCTCCAGCAGTCAGCCCTGGGCATCTGAGACTGGAAGGTCCTGAGCGATGCGCTCTTGCACCACCGGCGGCATCCTGTGATCCTGTCTGCTCTCAATAGCCAAGTGGAAAGGGGCTGATGCAGTCCTTAGGGCTTGAAACAAGATCTGTCAAAGCCAAGGGGAGTTTACCCAGTGATGCCAGGCTTTGCACAACCCTAGAGGGAAGGACGGGGCTCAGTGCCACAGTAGGTGGCACTCTGTCCCCAGTCAGCCAGGACTCCATCCTCGCAGGAGGCACTGGGCAGCTACCTGGAGGTGGTAGATTTTTTTTGAGAATCTCAAGGCAACTCTGATGTCTTGCTGGGAGGATGAAAAATCCCATGGTATGTTTGCAGAAGAAGGGGTATAAGCCTTTTGGCACTCTGGCTGGACCCAAAATTAAGTGGATCTATTCTACTTAATTTTCCCTGCATTTTAATTATGCAACTGTAACTGACGCCTTGCTTCTCTCCAGCCTGAAACAGGCTTTGAAGTAGCCTTTAAAATGTGTATTCCCTCACTCTCCCTGCTCCCTACCTCAGAAATATCAGGTAAAACAGCATTTAACAGTGCTTGTTAAATTTGTACTGCCTGTTGATACAGTTGTGAAAACTGGCACTGTAGAAATATCCTCTTTCATAACTATTTTCTGTAGATTTTTTTCATCAGAACATGAAACCATGGAATAGAAATGCTTTTACACTGTTCTGCTGCTCAAGATATAATTGTGAGACAAGGAATATCTTTAGTGTGGTGCTTTGAACTCTCACAACAATTTTTTCTCTCAAAAAACTTGTAACAAAAATACATTGCACCAGATGCCCTGGTTTCATTTCTGCATGCTCTCTTCTCAGAGGTTTCACATAACTCAGAAATGGAAAGTCAAACTACACAGCATGCATTTGCTGCTGATGGGCATATACACAGTGGTAGACTAATAAAAATACCACATTTCTTTTCTATACAGTGTACATTTCCAGTGCTGAGTAAATACTAAACACAATGACTGAAAGATCCTGTTACTAAGGCAACCAACTCCGGTGTTATCTTTAAATATATATAAATACTCCCTATGCTAGTAAAAAAAAAAAAAAAAAAATCTTGTCAAGGTTTGGTGAACTGAATTGTTGACAAGATCTGTCTTATAAAAGGCTAAATGTTGTGGTGCCTCAGACTGGACTTTTGGGTTGACAATAAGACTAAGAATAGAAGCTGTTAGAAAGGTAATGATTTCCAAGTTGCAGAGTATTGGCCAACTTGCACAAAATAGGTGTTAGGAGAAAACTTTTCTAAGGCCTGTGTATGCCATCAATGCCTTCACAGAATTAATGTATTTAAGTATTTCATAGCATTCCTTCTGACACAGCTCTTTTCACTTGCTGTGCTAAGCAGACCAGTGTGTTTCTTTAGTATGCTAATCCTTGTTACTAGTGAGCTTAAGCAAAGGAATGGCCAGCAGCATGGAGTATGGTGTGCAGTCTCTATATCTTGCTGTTAGTATTTATTTCCATATAAATATTTTCAATATTAGATCACATCAAACTGTAGCAAGCAAGTGTGCACGACTCAGTGCTGCTCCAAAACAGTGAAGAGTGTAGTTGAGGCTTTGCTTGCACAGTGGTTCTCATCCCACTGTCATGGCATGACTGACTGGTTTTTGTCATAAATGTTTATTTTGGTACTCAGCTGTACTTTGTACCCAATGAAAAAAGAAGAATTCTCTCATAGGATTTTAGTGCTCATGCTTATGCTGGTGCAGTGCCAGTTTAATTCAGGATTGAAAATTAGCTCAGCAAAAACACCCCAGCAGGGAGAGTGTCTGAAAGCCCAGAATTACATGGGCTAGACCTAAACCACACTTGAAGGCAGTCTTTGGCTTCATGGTCTGTAGCCTGGGGAATACATAGACTTGAGTGGACCTTGGACTAGACAAGTTTGAAGCTTCTTACAGCTCACCATGCTTTCAGTGAAGTACTACAGGTGATAATAAGATCTATATTCAAGTTTTTAAAAGTGTCTTTTTTAAAAAAAGAATGTTTAACAAATTGCAACTTAGTGCCCTATCCTAGCAGGTTGCCATACTAAATGAAATTGTCTCTGGAGGTGTTATTCAGCCCCATGTATTCACTTGCAGTGAGTGGCTCTGAAGAGCCCATTATTGGCAAGTATTAAAGGGGTCACAGAATAAGCTTGAGAAACAGTGAAATGGTGAAATAGTATTAGGTGAGACTTCCTCCTCCCAAGTGAAGTCTGAACCCCAGTTCATCTCTCACAGCCATAAGTACTAAGTCAATTCGCAAATACTTTTCCCATCTTCTCTGTTACATCTAAAAATTTATTGTCCAGAACTGGGGAAAATCATCTGTGGGGCACAAAGATTTTTTGTGGTTGTTTTTGTTTGGTTTTTTTTTCTAACCCTGAGAGAAGTGTCTATCCATTCTCTTGAATCATGTAATAAGGCTAGGAGGTCCTTATCCATGTCCCTCAGTTAGGTTGCTCTCTCTCCAGGGCTTGAGTCCAAGTACTTTCAGCTCTGTTCGACATTTCAGAAGTGACACCATTCTGTTACCATTTTTAGAAAATACCAGTGATACACTGAGACTGAGAAAAATGCTTGCTTCTAAATAAGCTGTTTCGGAAGGAACCTTTCATGTCTCATTTCTTTCCCAGCCTTTTCAGAGGTTTCCCTTGTGTGGTCCTAAAGGCGGTGCTTGTAATTAGGGAAACTCTTCATTCCAAGCACCATTGTTACAGTCCTTTTTCCAATTATCCCCCAACAGGGATAAGAGTATTTTATTATCCTTAAATCCAAAGGTTAAATGCATTTCAACCAAAGCACCCAAACCCAATGCTTAACTACAGTGTAAATGAGATCTGTCCCATACAGTCATTTTCCTGGCTCACCAGCAGATGCTCGAGGAACACACCCTCCCCATGGAAGCCTCCGTCCATCTGGAGTTCCCAAGCAGCCCTTAGGCTGCACTTCTCCCTTTTCATCAACAATAAGCTTCTTGCTCTCAAAACCTTCAGGGAATGTGGATTACACGCACATGGAAATAGGATTTTTAGTAACAAGTGGCCAAATGTTCAGATGTCTGCTCTAAAGACATTTGTGCTTCTAGTGAAAAGAAGAGCCTAATCCCAATAAGGAATCTATTCCTAAATTAATAATATTTTTTAAAATCCCTCAAGTCTGAGATACATTAAAATAAAAGGTGACATTTGAATATGTGCTGTGAATGAGACTATGATGCTCTAAGGCACATTAAGTACTGTTTTACTTGCAAGTAGTTCCATTAATTTCAGTGACCCAGTTATGGAGTAAGGCAACACTCAGGAAGAGAAAAGATGTTAAAAATCTGCCCACAGTATTTGACGATAATTTGATTTCTGTACTGCCTCCCAGACTCAGTTACCCTGTTCTGCTTTCACGACAGTGCAGCATCTCTTTCATAGATGCTGACATTTCTAGACGGCTGTCAGCCCTTGTGATGAAGAATAGTAGAGTAACATCATAGCTGTATCAATAAAGCAGATATGCATCCATTCATGAGGATGACATTTTTTCAGTGATTCTTACGAAATTCCCTGGATTTTTTTTTTCCTTTAAATTTGATATTCAGGTTTCTGTGACTATGGTAACTTCTGTGCATTTGCATATTGTAGGCTGTGCAGCCACAAAACTGCATTGGAGATAATTGATTTTCTCCCCAAAGTAATTTGGTGCTCTTCACTTCAGAGATCATCCTTTGGATTATCGACTCCTTATTATTAGTAATTTGCAAAATTATTGCTATGGCTGTGAGGTTCACAGCCCTGTCAGGCTTTTGGCTTCTTTTCCTTAGGGTTTACTTCCTGACTAGGAAGCTTTTAATCCCCTTCTACTTGTAAAAAAACACCAGCTAGGCTCTGCTGGCACCTTCTCCCATAAGACTGATGTTTCAGATCAGTTCTTTATCAACACATGCTTCTTCCTTGCCTTTATGATAGCCTCAAAAAATGTTACAAAGAGCTCGGTTAGTGATGATAACCTTTGCAGAGCACTGACATACAGCAAGGAGAGGAGTGTTTCCAGATGACTACAGTATATTAGCAAATAAGTAGTTTGTCCTTGCATTTGATTACACTGTCATACTTTTCAGTGTTGCACAGTTGGACTAGCACTTTGTTTATCACAACTGCACCCCATTTTTTTTCTGTTTCAAATGAATTTGTAACTTCAGCATAAAACCTCCCTCTATGCTAAATGGTACCTAAACTGCCTGCAATTAAATGTACTATTTGATCCAAATTTTTCAAAATTATCAGAATATAGCCTTTGAATATTCAGAGTGGACCAAGTGTGTAAGGCTTTTTGATTCAGTTTGGACATTCTTCTAATGACAAAAGGTGAAATTAATGTTTTAGAAAAATTTCACCGAATAAATTTATAGCTATTGAAGTTCTAAAGCACAGTGGTTGCATATCTTGACTTTCAAGGCATTCAGGACTTCATAGAAGTGGTAGTGGGAATGTTAGAGTTTAACATATTGCTATTTCTATGTTTGCACTCTATTTTCATAGCAAGAAAATGGCATTTTTCAGGCTTTCTAGTGTTCAAGCACTGCACGTAGTAGTAGGAGTGACTCAGTGCTTCCATCACCATCTGTGGCTCACCTCTTGCATCTTTGATGATTTCTGGCTTGTAGTTAAGGAAATCACTGAGTAGGAAGGACCTGGTTTTAGTTGTGCAGTTGTATCTGAACTAGGCGTAGGAATGAAAATGATGGAGCTGTCACAGTAGCATCCATGGCAGTAGCACAGTAACTTCTATGTTGTGTGTTACTTTTGTTGTAAATAAAACTCCAGGAGCTTCCTGCTGAGCCTGTGGGGAAAAAAAATGCAGGATCAGGACCCAAAAATGTATATACAATTTTAATGATGTCCCAATCATGGTTTCCATAGTGCTGGAGCAAGAGTGATGCAGAAGCATGGTGTTTTGGGACAAAACATAGGATAACAGTAAGGGCTGTTACTACCAATAACATTTCTTTCATTGTATAACGTTATATTTCAGCAGTATCATATACATGCACATACATTAATGCATGTAAGTACTTCATAGTGACTCCTGACACAGGTCTCTTTGCTTGCTGTGTTAGGCAGATCAGTGTTTTTCTGTAGTATGGTATATGGCACGTGGATGTGCATATGCACAAACCTCTCATTTTCCTCTGAACTGATGGATTTCTGTTTTTTAGGAGCCCTCAGCATCTGCCCATGAGGGGCTCAGGAACATCCCTGTGCACTGGAGAAGTATTCTGAGTTTCATGAGTTTTAGCCTAACCCTGACAAATGAGCCTCTTATCTTAGAGACATATTTCTCTGGTAAGGGCGATTCTGCAATCTTCTCTGTAAACTCTTTCCATTGCCTACCTTTTCCAATAGTTATAACATTTGCCTAATATTAAATCTAAATTCCCCCTTGCTGCATCTTAAATCCATTACTTCGTGTTCTGTCCTTGTTCTCTAATGAGAATAATTGGTCTACGTCCCCTCCATAACAGCCCTTTGCATATTTGTAGACAGTAATGCTTCCCCTCAGTCCTCTTTCCTCCAGACTGAGCAGGCCCTGCTCTTGTAACCTTTTCTCAGAGGTCTTATTTACTAACTCTTTAATCATTTTTGTTGCTCTCATCTGAACTCTCTTCAATTTCTCTGTCTGTTTTAAAATGCGGTGCCCCAAAATGAATGTTGTTCTCCAAACGAGGCCTAGATGATGCTAAGTAGAGCAGAATAATTATCTCGCTTGTTTAACATGAGATATTCCTCAGCATGGCTTTTGCCTCATCTGCCAGAGCTCAGTGCTCTGGCCTCTCCATCCATTTGTTATCCTTTATAACCCTACAGAAAACAGGAGCTTTCAAATGCAACATTTTTAGGGCAAAGTCAAATAAATTAAGTCCTGATGTCTTAATTATCCCCCTTTCCAAAGGACAAGCACTCCCCTCCCCATCTGCTTACAACACAGAGGAGCACCTGACAGTCGAGCTGTCACATCTTGGGAAGATCTAGGGTGTTCTGAGGTCCCTCACCCCACAGATGCTCCTCTCCACAAGTCATCACGGTGTTGCACAATGGTGTTGCACTCCCCTTGCTCACACCTGCCCAGGGGTCCAACCTCCCGTGCCTTCCCCTCACAGATACCCTGGGGGCAGCCAGGACACTTTCCCTGTTTGCCATTAATAGAGACCAGCACTGCCATGACCCACGGCTGCAAGGGTCCCCAGCTCTCAGGAGATTTTGCTTGGTGAGGACATCCCAGCTTGGATGTCCTTTTCATACAGGAGTGAGACTGGCAGTTTCATCATCTCCCCACATCAACCATGCAGTTTGATGTTACTTCTCAAGTAAAACCCAACACTGAGCCCAGGATGGCTGCTGCAAGCCCATGTCACAGGGTGGTGCATGGGCAGCGCTGACCAAGGGCCCACCTTTGGGTGGGATACCCTGCACCATTTTTAGTGAGGATTCACCCTTGCCCTTTTGGCCTGCCAGGAGTCAAGCCCTGTAGCTTGGCCATTGGATTTCCCAAGTCTACTGCAGCTCTGGAGACCTGCACAGGGAGCCTGGAATGGAGAGGATGGGTCTGGGGAGGGAGTGTTGGCTGCCATCAGAATGCTGGTGACAGAAATATCAGGGTCAGAGGAGGAAGAGCACAGTCACACCCAGTGAGCAGATGATGCACTTATCTTAATTCAGAAATTGTTACCAAGGCAAGGGTTTTTATTTTGGTTTTGTGCCAGTACTGTGAATGGTTTTCTTGAGCGTTGTTCCCTTTACTTGTCTGGGCACCTGATGCGGAAGATTTTGAGGGGTGAGGCTGCTTTGGAAGGGCTGTCTGGCAGCATGGGAGCTGCTGAGGCAGTGTGGACTCACAGCTGGTGGCTCACAGCCCCTGGCAGTCAGGCACTGTTTCAAAGCTCCCTTGCAGATGGCAGCTAAAAGGTTATTTCTAAATTCCGTACCAGCTCACACCAGTGAGACCGGAGGTGCTGATACCCTCAGAGGTACGTGATCTGGGGAGAACATAGAGAAACACAGGATATCACTCATAATAGCAGCCATCATCATTTTGCCTAGGAGCCTTTAGCATAACTTGGGTCTCTATACATTACAGTTTACACTCATAATACAGGGATGACGATACTTTCCTAAGAGCATGATGTGATGTACTTGAAATGCTTGACAGGTTTTGGAGCTGAATCCAGAGCCCTCTCTTTCAAACATCCCCTTTGACTTTGCAGAGCTTGGAGTCAGCCCTGGAGACCCTATGACTGGAAGCGCTGCTGAAGATGATTACTTCTTTCAGAGAGCAAGACAATACCTGCTAACACATTGTTTTGCCCACAAAGAATTTAAAACTCAGCAAATGAATTCTACATAAATGTTCCAGTCTCAGACTTCAAGGGAGAAGAGAAGTGGTAAAAATACACCCACATCCCAGGCTCTGTGTTCAGTAAAGGCACTGGGCCAGAGCTTCACCTTTGCTGAGTCCACGTTTGTTGAAGCAGAGTGAGGAACTGGTTGTGGCCTTGCCTGACTGCCAACCCTCAGCCAGGCTGGGGCAGCCAGGTAGCTACTCTGACATGTGACACCTAGAGATGTCTCCAAGGCCTTAGTCACAATGAATACAGACAGTGGTATAACCTGGGTGCATTTCCTGCACCCTTCTTTCTCCTTCTCATCTCTGCCCCCCCTGCTGACGTGCCCCTTGGATCAAAGGTGTCAAAGGGGCAGCAGCGTGCTCTGAAGGAGCGTTTCAGTGCTGGCAATCAATCATGCATGCAGGTTGCACAGCTCCTCTCTTTTACCTCAGCAGCACCTCTTAAGCTATGCAGAGAATGTACCCACGATTTACGAGGCTTGTGCTGAATGCAGCCAGCATCATTGACTGCTACATTTTTCCAGATCGGTGCACCAGTATGCTGCTTAATAGATCTCTGGCATAATGTGCAACAGTACTGAGGTCCATACCTTAGAGCTAAAAATGAGGTGGCAGGAAGAGATGAACAGCATGGTTGTTTTTCAGGCCACACAAAATGAAATTACACAGGAAGTAAGTCACCTTCTGAAGACTAGTCACAAGAGGAGTTGTGTTTCTCAGTTAGATTAAAAAGAATTATTAAATGCCAGATAGTTAGAGCACATCTAGCAAATACTGCACAAGCGCTTTTCTTGATAAGAAAGTGACCACATAAGTTACTAACTGACTTCAAAATTACTGAGAAGGTGCGGTTGCAAAAATCACTACTGCTAAGTTACCTTCTGGCAGAAGTAGGAGAAAACAGCTTTGGCTGGTATTAAAATACTGCCGCTTGTAAAGAGCACCTGAACATGTGAGGATGTTGACTGGTGAACTTGCATGGCCCTCACAAAAGCTTCATGTATTGAGCAAAGAACCCAGTCCCAACTGACTGCATGGTCTGCTGTCTCTTTTGGCTTTGCAAGGATATAGAACACTGGATTCATAGAATCATAGAGTGGTTTGGGTTGGAAAGGACCTTAAAGATCATCTAGTTCCAAGCCCCCTGCTATGGGCAGGGACACATTCTACTAGACCAGGGTTCTCAAAGTCCCATCCAACCTAGTCTTGAACACATCCAGTGTTACTGCATCTGCAACCTCCCTGGGCAACTTGTTCCAGTGACTCACTACCCTCAGAGTGAAAAACTTCTTGCTTACATCTTATCAAATCTCCCCTCCTTCAGTTTAAAGACATTACACCTCATCCTATCACTAAAAGCTCTTGTAAAAAGTCCCTCCCCAGCTTTCTTGTAGGCCCCCTTCAGATACTGGAAGGCTGCAATGAGGTCTCCCCAGAGACTTCTCTTCAGGCTGAACAACCCCAACTTTCTCAGCTTATCCTCGTAGAAGAGGTGCTCCAGCCCTCTGATCATCTTTGTGGCCCTCCTCTGGACCCACTCCAAGAGGTCTATGTCCCTCTTGTCTTGTGGGCTCCAGAGCTGGGTAATACTCTAGGTGTGGTCTCATGAGAGCAGAGTAGAGGGACAGAATCACCTCCCTCGACCTGCTGGCCACACTCCTTTTGATACAGCCCAGGATAAGGTTGGCTTTCTGGGCTGCACTCATGCATTCCATAAACTAACTGAAGGTGGGGACACTGGAGCAGGGTCTCCTCAAACCTCTTCTCAACTCCAGCATCTCTTTGGCATTTCTTGTTACACCTGTCAGAGGATATCCTTTTCTCAAGGCATTTCACTTGCTATTCCACCACTAACCTTGTTCTGCCTCAATCACAGTGAGTAAGCAGAACCAGAATGGTTCCTCCAAAGCATTAGAAGGTTTTCAGCACAGCCTGCATAGCAGATATCTCTATATCAGATCTTGTACTCAAGGAAATTTTTTTTTCACTGTTCTGATTTTATTCCTTTCACTTCTCACCAGCTAGCACATTACTTATACTTAAAGGAAAAGTACAATTCATTTTAAAGACCATCCCACTCTGTAGCAAGACGTTTCCATTCATCTCATCAAATGTTGGCAAGTTATAAACCTAACGACTGAGGGACAGTCCTACAGGGAGAGGGACTCTCCCATCTCTAAGCTCTCTGGTTCTGTACTTTAGCAATTATCTCTTTGTGAAGATTTGCCTCCTACAAGAAATATGTGCACGAGTATTGTTATTGTTTGGGACTTAATTGGAGCTTATCTCCTGTACAAAACCTTCCCCCACAACCCTAGTTCCTTCATAAAGAGGAAAGAATTGCTATATTACAGCAGAATAAAATTGTCTGCACAGAGATCTGGTGCAGTATTACTGCCCCACACGGGCTGTTTTATGCAATGAAGCCTTAAGTTAGGACCTGACACCTACGAGCCTTTCAGCTCCCCAGTCAACGGGAAGCTTAGGGGAATTTCTTTGTAGGCTCCTGCTCTTTCAAACTCCCAACATGACCACAAATTTTCTGACTCAGTGGAATAGTAGTTAAAAATAAAGGAGTAGAGTGTGAACTAGTCTCTCGCATCTCCTAAAGCAGAGAGAGAAGCAGAAAAACTTTATTATTCAGATCAGCAGCATATAAACTCAGTTCTTCCCTGCTTGTCTTTGGTTACTTCTCTGCTGTCTGAGGGCAATAGGGGAAGGAGAACACCACAGCCTAACATTTTCAGTTGACGTCAAAAGCTAACCAAGCCATCTTAGCCTCTTTCTCCCCCACTTTTATAAATGTCAGCGATAACATTTTTATAGGCAAGGACAGGAAGGGATCAAACAGTTGTTATTGTACCTTGCTCCTTTGAAACATATACTTCCAGTTGTCCATATCTACTCTGCTACTCAGCTCCTATCTATAACCTTTTAAAAAAATAATCTTTAAAGGATGAGTAGGACAGGAAGCCCCTATATCTTGTAGACACCAACCCTAAAAGCAGTTTATTTCTAAATCTAGCTATTCCAGTTAGCAGGGCTTGGCACAGCCACTATGTCTGCTATCCCAGACCTTAAAAGATAATTTATAACAGAACTTTGAATGTTTCCTGGCTCAATGCATTTTTTAATATACTGGATCATTTGCATCAGTGTCTCTGTTCACCTTATATTTCATGAGTAAGTAAATTGTGGAAGGTTAACATTTTCTATAAAAAAATAGGACTTTATGTGGAAGTCAATATTAGCACAGTCTGTTGAAAAACTGTGGTTCAGCTGTCTGGGTGAGTGCTTTGTCTGGCCTTCCTTGCAATTCTTTTGGTTTTACTTGGTCCTTTCTTTTCTTCCTTTCTTTCTCTCTCTCTTTCTTTCTTTCTTTCTTTCTTTCTTTCTTTCTTTCTTTCTTTCTTTCTTTCTTTCTTTCTTTCTTTCT
>JAVSBS010024078.1:0-22945 GCA_033124195.1 Coracias cyanogaster | reverse complement strand
CATAACATCATCTTAAGAATGATCATGGAACTACAGCCTAATTTTAGAGGCTGCCAAAAGTAGTGGTCCTGTCGCAGGGCACAAGTGAAAAGAGGTTGCCCCTTTCTTCTTGACACCCAGCTCTCATCTATTGATCCACATTCATTAGATCCCCTCCCAGTCTTCTCCAGACTAAAAAGTCCCAGGTCTCTCAATCTTTCCTCATCTCTCTCTGTCTTTTCTGCTGCGACCACTGCACCTTCTCCATCCTCCCCAGCGCCAGGAACAGCAGCAGCTCAGCCATGGTGCCAGGTTCCACACAGGCCTGTTTGCCTCCGGGGCCCACCGCTGGCTCATGCTGCTGGGCTGACAGGCGCTTCAGTACCGGGGAAAGAACGACCCAGAAACGTGGCCCGTGATACCCGTCAGTTGCCAAGCCCTGGGCCAAGCCCGCAGTGTTGCTTACCCCGCCGGGTCCCCGGGAATACCAACAAAGGCACATGTTTTGGAGAGAAAAGTCTAATGCTGTGCTTCTTTTCTCCTTTTTTATGTGATGATGCAATATAAAACTTTTTTTTCCTTTCATACCTTGTTTTGCCAATTAGCTGGGCCAGCAGAAAGGATACAGCTACCAACACAAGACATAAACTTACTTTACTGTCTAATTCCAGAGGATACAGAAATGACATAACATAGTTAACAGCAGAAGGAACGAGCATGGTAATAAGTCCGGTCAGAGTCACACAAAAATCACTATGGTGATTACGAGGGAGATACATTGCCAAATACGTTACCCTCAACCAGACCCACAGTCGCTGGGGAGCCCCGGTTGCAGCGAGGATCCAGGGAACTTTTCTGGTGGTGGGGAAGTCCTACCCAGTGCATCCACCAGCTGTGGTCAGCTTCTGAAGTCGCTGCAAGTGGGTCCAGCTTTTATACCATTGAATAAACAACTCCAGTCATACAAATTACCTTCAAAAACCTCAAAAGCAGAACATCTGGGGGTTTTCTTCCTTGGATTCTGCCCAAAGCCTGTCCAGGGCCTGAGGAGGAACCCAAAGGAATCTCTTCATCTATTTTAGTATTAACCACTCACTCTCGCATCCTTGCAGTACTTCTCCAAGCAGAGAAAAATCCACTGCTGCCTCTGTTACAAAACATGCTGCTTGGTTGTGAGATTCATCCATTTGTCAACTTTAATTCAGGGCCCATGGCTCAGGCCCCAGCACTTCATACCTGTAGACTCTTTCATCAAATGCCATAGAACACTCTATTGCTTACCATGGTCAGAACTTCACACGGGTCAGTTTTACGTTGGGGTAATAAACAATTAGCTGTGTATTACTTTGTTTTAATATGGTAGACTTATTTTTCCCTATGCAACTGAAAAATTCAACTCAGTTCAGTATCCAGCTCAAGAATTATGAATGTTAATGTATTTTGGGCTAATAGGGATCATGGATATCTTTGAGTATTCTGGGACTTTTGGGTTTTGAATCAGATTTGAGGCAGCAAAAACAAAGCAGGATTGCAGCTGGCAGAAATGAAATTTTAGATCAATTACCTCAAAATGACATGATATAATTATTTTCAAGGAGTTTTCAGAATTTAAAATGATCCATCAAAAGACAGTAGAAGTTTAAATTTGCATTAAAAAGATCTATGAGAGAAATTGATGGCAGCTCAGCCTAAAGGCAGAATGGCCTCGCTAAAGCCCTAAGTACTTAAAACAGGAGAAAAAAATGCCATTTCAGAGATATATTCATATTCGTAATATTACCCTGCACAAAGCCCATACTATCTTATTGCACCACGGATCTCAGAGCAGTGATTATAACATCCAAAGCCTCTTTAGAAAGCTGTAGCATATGGCTAGTCGTGTCTCCTGCACATTCTCCTACACCAGCTCACCCCACTGATACGTGTTTGTTCTACAGGCTGGGATCTGTAGAGAACGCAGGAGATTTCCAGTTGATTTTTCAGTATCGTGGAGGTATCTTTTCAAATGCCTTGAGGGCTGCTACAGAATTGTTGATCTATGTTACCACTGACAATGATTTGTTAGTAGGCAACATTTGTAATTGGGATTGTGTGAAGTAAGCAGAAAGATCTGAAGCAACTGTGATTCTCTTGAGACGCTCCTATAGACTGCCTACATCCGCAGACACGAGTGATGATTTATAGAGCTCAGCGTACAACAGCCTCTCGATCTCTGCATTTTACGTGGTGCTACATTATAGAAGCACCTTGTAACACCCCTGCTAATGGAGAGCTGTAACTGCCCAATTCTATGTAACCCGAAACACTTCAAAAACCAGTTTAGCCAAAGATCAAATGTACCAGAAGAACAATTTATCTGATTCCTAATTTTTCTTGCTGAAAGCTTTCTTTTACTTCCCTTCAGTCTAGCAAATAATACAGAAAAGGCTTACCCCCTCCTCAGCTGTACATTACATCCCCACGGGGAATCCATGCCCCAAGGTAAAGCAATACTCATTACGCAGTGCCTCGTGCCGCTGAGGATCTCAAATCACTTTTCAAATATTAAAAGTCTCTGAGTCCATCGTGAGATATGTACGAATACATGGCAGTGACCTTCATTTTACAGATGAGGAGCCTGAGGTGCAGAAAAGTTAAACAACTTGGCCAAGATTGCAAAATAAGAGACTGGAGGAGCTAAGAACATGGAGGCATCGATTTTTCAGTCTTGTGGTTTTAACAACTGTAAAATGCTCTGAGAACAAGGTAGGAAGGAAAAAAGGGGGGGGAATGGGAATAAAAAACTAAAGAAGTTGTACATAAGAATTAAGACACGTTGTCAGGGTGGTGTATGAAATATAAGGGGAAATCACAGCAGTTTCCAGCTGAAATACATCTACAGAGGGGGAGACGTACAGCCTGCTGGGGAAGCTCTCGAATGAAGTCAGCCACGAAATGGAAATGTGGATTGGAGACCAATCAGTAGGGACACCTCCAGACAGGTTATATCTATGTCCAAGTAATACTGGCTGCTGCTCAATATCCCGTCAGCTGGAGGAATCTTTACGAGCAAGCGTGAATGATTGCGCTGCAGGATATAGATGGAGCAGAATGGACTGTGCTGGGGAGACTGCCCCATGCATCTTGGGTGTTCCACAGCCTTCACTTTGTGGGACCACATCATCAATCAAAGCTGACCCCATGGAAGTTACTTCTAGAGGAGAATCAGGGAGCTAGAGTTCTGCATTACCTGCAAACTCATTTAAAAATACATCTATTCTACAGCAATATCCCTTGCTCACAGGTGAGATTTTCCATAAGTCAGCACTGGCCCAAACCAGCTTTTTCTGGAAGTGGCAAGGAGAATGTTCTCACTTCAGTGTGAGCACAACTCATCCAAAGCCATGTGCTTCGGACAACCCCACACCAACTATTAGTGGGTCACATTCTATCCTCAACTAACAAGTCACGTCTTTCACTGTTGTCTTCTAGCAAATGAAGAAGCCAAAGTTCAAACACTGAGAATAACAATGATTTAATTTCTTTGACTTTTTCAAGGAAAAGATCAATCCACTGCCAATCTGTTATTGTGTGCCTTTTTTTTTTAAAAAAAAAAAAGGGGGGGGGGGGGGAGTTGTTCTATCATACACAAGTGATCTGTGACATTAGAAATGCCCACTCTTTGGGCCAGGTACCTCTTTAAGGACTTTATTACCCTTTCCCTGTAATGTGGAGGTTGAAAGCAGGCAGCCTCACGGCAGAGAGAAATAAAGACAACAACTGCAAAACTGTGTTGTTTTTATTTTAAACATGCAAAATACAGTTCATGCATCTGCCATTTTGAAAAATCAGTTCATAGCAGATTAAACCAAAGACATTTGGCTATCGACTCTCAATAAATATTTCAAAATGCTTTACAGTGTAAAGATAAGAAATATAGCAAAATTTCAACAAACCTGTATAAAAAACGGATACAGATAACTTTTTATTTCAAGGCGACATGCTGCAATGTAAAGAGTTCACTTTTTTTTCTGGATTTTTTGTCTCATAAAAAGTTTTCAACGATACAACCGCTTAACAGACTTAAGCCTTTAGGCTACACATGCAAAAAAAATGGTTAGTTTAGTTAAAAATCACCAAAACGTGCTATTGTTTTTGTTTTATTTTTAAGTACAGTAGTTGTAGACGGTAGCATTTTTTTCTTTTTTTTTTTTTTTTTTGTTTTAGTTTTGTAAAAGAGTGCAGGCGGTTCATGGAGCTAGTGTCCTGGAAGACTCGTACTCTGACATACATTTTGGTTTTATCCCTTTGCCATTGTAATAGTCCACGACTTGGTTGGGGACTTCAGCCAAAACGCTTTTTGCTAGAGCAGCTGGGGATGCCTGCAGGAAACGGGAGAAAAACACAAGTGTTAACCTGCCCCTTCTGCTCCACATGCCACGGGTTTAGCGCCCACCAGGTGGAGGTAGGAGGGGTGGTGTGGAAATAGAAGGCAAAGAAGACTCCGAGTGAGCAGCACCATTGCTGGGAACACAGTTTTTTAGGCAGTTTGGGCTGGCAGCTGTAGCTGCCTGCAGTACACTAAAGCCCAATGCGCCCTGCGTGCTTTTCAGGTCTGTTTGGACTATTTCAAGTTCTGGGCAACTGAACATCCCAGACCTGGGGTGACCTTCCTGCCTGACAAATTGGGCCGCTGTTACCTTACGTGCTTTTGTGGCAGTGAAGCACTCTCCCTTCTAGACCAGATGGTGCAAAGCAGCATCTGTGTAAGAATCAGACCCAGTAACTGGTGAGCTGAAGGGCAGCCCCGGTTCAGCAGTGCTGTGTAAGGGCGACCTGCACTGGGTTTTTAACACAGATGATACATCAGTGGTTTACAGAAGTGTTTTCTCCACCCTTTACCTGCTATGCTTGAAGAGCATCCTGGCAATAAACACCTCAAGATGAATAGTTCTCAGCTGGTGGCTGATACACAACAATCAGACCAGCCTGCGGCAGGAAATAATTCCCTGTGCTGATAATTGTGCTTGTTACAAACGACTGTTGATTCAATTCTACAGCTTCACCAGGCTTCATCTTTAATTGCTGTGCAGAGCGCAACACATCACTCCTTGCAGTGGCCAAGAGCTGTGCTTGCCACGCTCACTTGTGATGCAGTTGTGATTGAGCCACAATTCTTGCCTTTACAGCTAAGCCCAAGGCAGAGTGGAATAAAATCTACCTGTGGCATCTGGTTTGTGCACGGTAAAAGTACCACACATCCTAAAGGCTCAGCTCTTAACGTAGGACTGTGAATATGACCGAGACAGGTGATTTTCTTCAACTGCATTTCAGTGATTGTGAGCATCGCTGTTCTACAGCTCCAGGTGAAGGACACTGACATTGCTACAGTGCTGATAGTTACAGAGAAACGAAATTCACTTGGGTTCAGGGAAAATATTTTCCCTTTGTTTGGTCTGTTCTGTTGAGGTGGGTGTGAGGTTTTACGTGTGGGAACGTGTTAAGTGCCTGTGTCAGCGCTGTGCAGGACCAGAACCTTCTCTGAAACCAAACTCATAAAACAGATTCACTCTATAGATTGTTTTTACAACTTCCTTCTCCCTCCTTTCAATTTTTTTCATCAGGGCAACTGTTGGGTAGATTGTTTTTGATCTCATTGGAAAGATACGAAATTTTGAGTTCCAGGCTGACCTGAGAATTGGAGCAATGAAAAAAAATACTGCTTGGGTTGACTCCAAATGAATTTTGGTTTGCTGCTCCAGCAAAACAAAAAAAAATTGCTCACAAATAACATTTTCTTTCCTCCTTCCATCAGTAGTAGAGGTAATACGGATTTAGGCATAAATAAATATTTATCGGAAAAACAGTAAACCTTGTACAACTTGATTTGTAGTCTTCCTAAAAAGATCCTTCAACTTCTTTTTTTCTGCTTAAAAGTTGAACAACCTAAACATCAAAACTAAACACAAGGTACATTGACAAAAGGGATGTGATTTTTAACTAAATATGTCTTTCACTTAAAGCTGTCAAATGGAAAATGCTGATTTATGGTAATTCTTCTGTTTGATCAGAACTAATCTGACAAAAATCTCCTGTGTGTTAAATCCACGTTTCTCTGTGGGGAAAAATAAATTTGAATCAAAACATCAGTCTATGTTTAGCTCGTATCTGGGGCTGAGCTATCACAGTTGCTCTACCATTCCATAACCCCTCCCCAGCAGCAAGGGGGATCAGGAAAAGGGGAAGAGACCCACAGATTGAAATGAAACAGCCAAACTAACACCAATGCCAAGATATAGTATATAAAGTTATACTCAGCCCAGCAAATGTACGGTGGTCACAACACACAGGGAAGCAGCCTCAGGAGCAGGGTGGTGAGCAAGACCCTCCAGGGATGGGGAGAAGCAGGAGGAAAAGGAGTAGGAGCCTTTGCCCTCAGCGAACTTCCCCCTTTATACCGAGGGTGATGTTTATGGGATGGGATACACCTGAAGCCAGCTCGGGGCAGCTGCCCTGGGCTGACCCCAACCTTCTACTGGCCTGCAGAGCATGGCTGGTCCAGGAGCCTGGTCCAGCAGAACCAGGGCAACATCACACTCCTTTCTCCCAGGAAAAACTCTTTCGCTAGTTGATGCAAAAGGCACGCTGTTCTGTTTGTGCTTAGGATAAGCAAAGATGCTGTGAATGTCACTTTGTTCAGAGAGAGAGATTATTTGGGATATGACAACAAAGAAATCCAGCCAGAAGTGACTATTGTTGTGGGCACTCACCCGTTACACTGACATTTGTTGAAATGCTGAAAGATCACAATAAACAGACTAAATATCAAGTTGCATAAGATATATTGACTTTCCTGATACAGCAAAGACATTATCTATCTCTGTATCCGTATTATCACTGCTGCTGAGGGAAAGAGGGAGAAAAATATCACTATTTAGCAAGAGCAATAAATTTTTAAGATTGCTATCCTCTCCCAGTACTGGGCAAGTTAATCTAAAGCTGCTAAAGATAGTATATGTGTTAGAATATATGCCTGTCATTTGACCAATGTTAGCAATTAGAATCACACTGAGACTTGTCACAACTTAACATCAGAGGCACGATATATCACGTGCCCAGAAACACAACTGTCAGTGTTCATCTGTTCAATCAAGGATGATTTCAACTTTGTTGTAAGATCACAAAATGAAACTAAAAATTACAAATGCAGCTGGCTTTGCCCGCTCCTTGCAGAAACATGTTTTCCATGAATCGAAGCAGGTCTATAATAACAAATAACTCTTTTACGCTTTTACAATAGGCTCCAGCGCAGCACTACTCACTCGTGGTTATCTGAGGAAGGAGGATCACAAGCTATTAGCAGGTCGTGCTCATAGTTTGTTCCAGCAGGGAGGTGACCCAGTGGCAGTGTCAGCATAGAAATGTGTGGGTCTACGATTCAGTGATCTGCAGCCTTTGCTATGGTGTCCCCACACTAACAGCACAAGGTGAGTTTACACTGTTAACTTAAAGGTAGAGGGAAAAGAGGAACAAGTTTCTTGCTCTTCCTCCTCAGTAGCTTGTGAAAGTAAGAAGCGCATCTAGATCTAAGACAGACAGGGGAAAACTGTGTTTTTGAGTGAGAAAAAAGACCAGCTCTTCAGAAGAGGAAAATAAAAAGAAGGGACTTTGAAAGTAGCAAATAGGAAAAAAAAAAAAATCTCCTGTGGTAACAAAAAGCCTAGAAAAACCAGCCCAGAGGTGAAAATGTCTGTGTGACACCCAGATCTGAGGATCACTAGCGGATGGGAGAGGATGGGGGGGCAACCTCTTGAGGAGAATGAGACAGGCACACTGCAGGGTAAATAAATTTTTGAATCAAATACTGAGGATATCTTTCCTAGACACCGAGGGGAGCAAAAAACTAGTCTAGGGAACCACTCAGATACAACAGAAGGAATGAGGGGAAGGAAAGGAGAGAAGGATGGAGAAGCAGAGGGGAAGGGATGTGATGGGCACTGCAGAGGAACACAGTGGCCGTTCCATGCCTCCTCATGGAGGAAAAGGGCCCTGGAGAAGCTCCTTGTAACACCCACCCCTTTCTTCATTGTGTTCTTGCACAGAATTTGGGAAAAGGGTTTGGAGGCAACCAGGATGCTGTGGGTTGGTAGTCCAACCTTTGAGAACTTTGGGACCTAAATGTCCATAAGGAAGCAGCCTCCTGGGGAACACTGTGCGTACAAATTCACAGCCACTTCATGTGCCTGTGGAAATGAAGGGCTGGAAAGCGGAATACAGTCATCCTAACAGAACAGATGCAAAGGGAATGGAGAAGAGACACCAGGAAAAAGAAGTCAGGGAAGGCAATCAAATTGAGATCAGGGAGAAAGTGGAAGTAAGGACTGGCACCACAAGAAGCACGTGGATTCTGCCCCATCTCTTCCTTTCCCACCCTCACCATCTCACTAATGGAGCATATTTCATTCTGAATTCCCTTTTCTTCTCCATTTCTGACACAATAATGCCATCACTAAGCACTTCTTGCCCATCCAAAGTTAGGCCCAGCCCCAGGAACCGTTCAGTATGTGTTATATTCACCCTGCTGTGGAATGGATGGAAACGTCAGCTTACATGTTTGAAGTTCCTGAATGGCACAAACTGGACAATGTCTCGAAGCACAGGCTCGCCCTTGGGAGACCTCAGGATCCCATCGTCACCATCCAGCATCTGCATGTCACTAAAATCGGCATTCCCCACCCCGACGATGATGACCGACATGGGAAGGTGAGAAGCATGGACAATGGCCTCTCTGGTGTCAGCCATGTCTGTGATGACGCCATCCGTCAGAATCAGCAAGATGAAATATTGCTGAAGTCGTTGGATAAGAAGTGAAAAATGACATCATTAGTTAACCTTCCAAAGCTGCTTGCCTTTTTCCAGCATAAAAGCGTTTCTGGTAACTCACTTACGGACAGTTTTAAATAGAAAAGAGCCTTTACAGTGACTCAGAGGTTGTGTTTCCCACCCAAACCTCCTCAGCCACCGATCTCTCCTCTTTTGGAGTTCAGCTCTAGCACAGGTCATTTCCAGGAGCTGGAGGGAGCCAATGGGTGCACAGTATGGAAAAGGGGGTTTCCAGCTGCTAGGGCTGTGCGAGTCAGGACTTTGGCTGGGAAGTCTGGAATGGTCCTGAGATCCTCACAGGCCCTATTTTCCATCTGCCATGCAATCACTTCTGCTGACAGTTTGCTATTCTATTTTTCCCGCTTCGGGAAGCAGGGAGGAACGAGGTACTGAAGCACTACAAGCCTGCAGCAGAGCTGTCCGGCAGGTCACGACAGCACCGTGCAGAGGAGCTCTGCCAGCAGGCAGGTGGGATGGGTGCAGCCACCTGCAAGCTGGAGGGTGACCCACTGCTGCCCGCCGGAGAAGCACCATGCCACAGCAGGGCCACTGCGTGAAGCCTCATGCACGTCAAAGACGTGCATTTAAAAGACAATCTATGCTTAAGTCTTGCAGCCTAAGAAATCAATTGTGGGTTTTGTATCAGCTCCAGGCTAACAGACTTGTCTCCTGATCTCTAAAAGGCACCTGATACTCCATGTCAGCAAGAGCAAACTGAAAACAGTGTCACTACAGTTTTCAAAGGGATTCCTGGCAATATCCCCTGGTGAACAAAAAATTTTAGTACAGCCTCTGCAAGAGACTTGAAACTGGGGAGTCTGTGTAGGGAACTCATCTCCTGGTATGATCAACACTTTCAGGGCTTGGCCCCTATGGTTTTGTAACCTTAGTGGTGCCATTTCTGTTTCCACACTGAAGAATGGGGTGTGTCACCATAGAACAGCTCTGAAAGCAGGAGATGGGAAGAGTTGAAGGTTGTGACTGTTGAAGCTATAAAGGCTAGGTACGCTGCACCAGCTGACACAGACTGAAGCTGCCTTCTGTGACAGCCACTAGTGAAACTGTGAAGGCATGACTCACAGACGTGGAAAGGGCTTCTTTTGATGGCCTACAAGAGATCCACCATAACGCAGGAAGAAAGCCAAGCACAGCATTATGCCCTTACCGAAGCCTCCTTGGTGTTGGTCTCCTCAGACGCCGATTTTGCCACCTTCTGGATGATGGGAGCGATGTTTGTTGGCCCATACAGTTGCAGCTTGGGGAGGCAGCTCTGATAAGCCTCCACAACACCTTGTATTCCTGGCATGAGAAGCCACACAGAAGGCAAATCAATGTGGAGCACATCACTAATACCATGCTTGTTTAAAATGCAAATAAAAAGGCAGGTTCTTCATGAATAAATTCGAATTATCACACGGTTAGCAAGGATGGAGCCGGTACCAGCTGGCAATGCCATAGCTTCCATCCTCCTCAGGTCAAGGTGTAAGGGATCGCTTCCTGATCACCAGATAAGATTCACGCTAAAAGGGCAGACAGAAATTAAAAACACTTTCACACTTCTCTCTCCTCCTCTTCAGATCAGTATTTATTTCTGATTATCATGGTAGTCACCAACAAATTTGCCCTTAGTACTTACAACCTAGAGCTGTCAAGGAATCCAAGCATCATTTCAAACACCTGACTCCCCTGTGCCAAGAAAATAATTTTTCAGGGTGAATTTGCATAACTGCTGACAGGTTGAATTCGACTATGACCAAAAGCTGTGAAATCTTGGAAGAAACAGCAGGATACTTTGCAGGCTACAGGAAAATGAGCCTTAGTCAAGAAGTTTTGATGGAGAGCTAGCTATTTTTGGCTTTTTCATTTCAGGATATATAGCCAGACCAGGGAGAACAGGCTTCTGCTGACACACATGAGAGATCACAGAATGGAAATTGGTGTTTTCAGTCAGGGAGGAGAAGGATTTCTTGAAGTGATGCACATTGGCTTCCACGAATTCCGAACTCCCAGCTTACCAGACCTAAAGGATTAGAGGTCTAAATGAGGAAAGAAAGCAATAGACTGGAGAGCTTTGTAAAGGATGCTGGAGGATGAAATGACTTCAGTAAGAACCTCAGCCCGTTTCAGTTTGCAACTCAGACTAGTTCCCTCGTGAGTTTTTACTTGACCATGTTTACAGGATGTATGGGTTGCTAACAAATCACGGGCAGATAATTATTTTACAGTGATACACCCAAACCTGCTCTAAAAAACCTGGTGGAGAACGCAGCCTGCTCACTTTAGGGATAGCTACCAATGTGGTTTTGCGTTGCAGTGCTCACAGACAAAAGAACATGCTCCAATTATAGCTATCACTGCCTAAAATGTAAAGTAACGTTACTAAATTTCCCTTGGTAATTCCGGTGACTAAATTACGTATTGCAAAGCTGACCTTCTGCTAACTCGCAGTTTTAAACCTGCTAAGGATTTCACTACATATACCAACTGATTTTGCATGAAGGCCTCATAAATCTTCCTTAAGATGATGACAAGATACAGTGCAGGTTTCTTCTTATGCATTAAAATAGTATAAGCTGAACCTTCCTTCCTGCATTCCATGCAGACTTTGCCCGGTTCATGTCAGAAAGTTGCCTTCCTCTTAGAAAGAAATGTTCTAGAAACAAAGCTTCTTGTTCACTGTCTCAGATAAATATCTTAGAGAAATGTCCACTGTCCTTATATATCCCAATCCAACAGGATATGCAAGTGGCTTACTTTGCAGCTTACTTTTCTTAGACTCCTTTATTTTTGGGAGTGCAAATGTTTACATTTGTTTTGCACACACGGTATGGTCTGGGCAGCAAGTTCTTTATGTGCAGAGGGTTCATCTGCTCCACCTCTGACCTGCTGCTGGCACTGCATAGATGTGACAGCCTCTTCAGTCAACACAAATCATTTTCATGCAGTGTCAGTGTGATAAAAGAATTAATCTTGGACTCGAGAGAGGCAGCAATGGGGGGATAAAAAAGGTGGTTTCTGCATGGCCTGCTAGGGCTTTTTTCTGAGGTAAGCCGAAGGTCACAAATGTCCTGCATTTCAACTGGGGAACAAAGCTATGTTTGAACCCTACATGCATAAGTACGTTATTGCTTGACGCTGCTTTGATTCTCCACCTCATCCCCACATCCTCAGTGTGACTAAAATCCCAACTTCAAGCTGGCTCACAAGCTTACAAGCACTTCTAGATGCATACATGTAATTTCTGCTTCTTTTAACTCCTTAAAAGCAATGTAAAAGGCTGGGTGAGCACATCAAGCAGCTGTAGGACTTGTGCCCAATTACATTTCAAGCATATGACCTGCAGAGGCTGGGCAGCCCAACAGCCCGAGCGCAAGAGCAAAGCAGGGGTGCCCAATGAACCAAACACAGATCTCAGATGCGTGAACACTGAATTCTTTTAATGTCCCTTTCTCTTGAATTGCTTGTCCCCTCTTCTTCTCCTTGCTTCATTTCTTAGCATCTTAATTCTCAGCCTGAACATATTCCACTGAAAGGAGCAGCTAGAAAATTTGTATGTGAAGAGCATTTTGGAACCCCCATTTCAGTGTTTGGGTGGTAGCAGAAGGATAATGGCAAAGAACAACCTCTGGATTTCAGACAGTAATGATCCTCTGACCAAGACTCTCAACCAAGTGTTAGTCTGGGGTTACTTGTTAGACTGCTTAGAGATTATTGTCCTGTTATTCTCTTTGATGAAATGTGGCAAGCGATTCTAGAAAGACAGCATCAGTCACTGCAGAGCTCACCAGTACAGGACATCCAGCGACACGAGCCTGGCCTCTGAGGGCTGAGGATTAGTTGCTAGAACTCAGCAGCATTAATCAAAACAGCCTCCTGCTGCACTGGCTGCCACGAAAGCGGGCTGCCTCCTGCCAGAGCAGTCCTGAGCTGCTGCCCTGGCCCCGCAGTGCCGGCCATCGCTGGCTGCGGCTGCTGCTGGCCAAAGAGCTGGCTCTGAACAGAGGGAATCTTTCACCACTGAGGCTCACAGCCTGCTTCTTCATGTCCTGCCTTTGTCAGCGGCACAACCTGTGATGTTGATGTAGCTGAAGATCTGGAACGTGTCGAGAAGGCATGGCTTTAGTCTTCAGAAATGCGAGTGGTCTGGGAAGCACAGTGCTGAATGTCCACGCTGGCGTGCTTTCACAGGGACCTGCTTTTCAGGAACTTCATGCGGTGCTTTCTAAGGTTTCTTAAGCTAAGCTCGATGGCCTGGAGTCTGTTGTTAGGTTTTGAAAATCCTGGCTGCTTTCTTTAAAAAACACTTTGAATAATACTCAGGGGATACAATAAAAAAACCTAAGCACGTTTTGCACACAGCAAAAATTCTGATGTGAGTGTTACCTGCACATTCGGGGTTGTCTTCATTGAAATTGATTGCAAAATCATGAGAGACCTGCAGATAAATGGAAAGAAGAGAAGAAGACTGTAGTCAGAAAAATTATTCCAAGGGGACTTGTGGTTAAACACCCTTTGCATTCTTTCTGTGTCAAACCACAGACCTTTCAAACTTTCAGCCATTAAGTGTGAAATGCAATCCTGGCTGGAACTCCCTGCAAGAACCGAGCAACAAAACTGCAATCAAACTTATCTCCTTGTTGCTGAGGAGCAGATTCAGACGCCAGCTCTCCCGAGCTCAACATCTCGGATGGCAGGAGGGAGAAGCCGGTTGTGATACAGTGCTGATGGCAGAAGCTCAGCCCCCATCTGAATCCTGAACTCACGTGTGTGAACAGTTCCTCATCTGAAGGCCCTGGGAGTACTGGGAAAATAATTTATTCTCCAAAGAGATCAGGGAAGTCACCTGGACCCATTGTGAAATAATAATGTAAAAAATGTAAGGTGTCTAGGCTGATGAGGCTGGGGGGAAATTAATAAGGAAAGACCTGAAGACGCTTGTTTTTCCCAAATTTAATGAATTTTCTCTCTTTCTCTCTCAATCTGTAATAAAATAGTACAGAGCTACTTTCTAAAGAATGTGAATAAAAGAGTTGCTGATTTTGTGATAAAACGAAGTATCGTATCTTTAGTGGCTTGGGAATTCTGTATGCATAAATAATGCGAGGCAATGTCAGCCTGAGGTTCCACGGTCCCTCTTCCTCTCTCACTTAGAGATCTGCATCCACAGCACTCATCTGTTGGGACCGGAACTTTCTTCAGATGCTCTTTTCTGCTTTTAAGGTTTGTTCTTGCCTGCATTTTTTTTCCAGATTCCTTTTTGCTCCTTTCTTTGATCACTGAGGAGGTTTGAGTCCTTCTAATCTCTTCAGCTCAGTCTCTTAATTCTCCTGTTTGTCTTAGACTGTATCGAATAAAGCCCAGCTTCTGTCTTGCAGTGTGTGATGTGTGTATATATGTATTTATTTGCAAAAAGTGGACATGGCTGAGAGTGAAGCAGGTGATTTGCACAATTTAAACTCAGGTATATCATCCCAGATTTGTGAAGGCATTTATACAGCTCACTCCAGCTACACACATCTGAGACTTGCCATGTCACACAAGAAACCTCAAAACACAATCAAAAATCCTACCTTGGAATCTGTCAAATACTAAACCCCCATGAAATCATAAAGCAATTGCTGGAAATCTTTTGGACTATGCAAAGGCATTGTAAGTTGCATTGAACCATGTTATTCTATTTTGGCCTCCACAAGTTTAAACCCCTTTAACTGAACTTCCATTTTTTAAGTAAAAAGCTGCTTTGTCTCAGAAATCCACATTTTTTGTGCATTTGGCAAACGTTAAATATGGATGCCTAAATTGTGAAAATTAGTAATCCTTTCTTTTCCTCTCTAGATGGTTCAATTCATTTCAATTAACCTCGCTGTCCCAAATAGCTCCAGCTTTCCAGAAACCTCCATGGTGATGGTACTGGGGCTACCTGACAAACAACCGGAAAAATTCAGGCATATTTAGGAATGCTTTCTTACTAAGTCACAGAGAGATTGTCAAAAATCCATGAGCAATTGATGCATACAAGCGTTAAGTGCTGAGATGCACAATGTTGAGCACTTATCTGTGAATAAATTGGACACTATTAAGCTACTGCCAGTCTGAAAATTAAATACAGAATGCCTGTGTATCCTGCAAAAGCCGAAGACACTAACAAATTTAAAGAACCATTCCTCAAAAGCTGTTATTTTCTGAATGCTCATTAATCAAGTAGTTTGGGAGCTGGACAGCTTGTGTCTCTGGCTAAGGCCACATTGTAGACTTTTCTGCTTGGCAAATAGTGGCTATTTATTCTCCTTTGTACTTGATTTTTGAGTGTGCTGCCCAGTTGTCTAAATCCAAGTTGCATGGATAGGGTGGCAAATTCAGCTTTTTCCCTTGGTCAGTTCTCCTATCAGTTCTTTTTTGTGTCAGGTTTGCACGTATTTTTGCTCCTTTGCTCCTCGAGCTCCTGGAAGTGCAGGAATCACAAGGACCGCAGCTGACACAATTCCAGCTCTTTCAGTGGAACAGTGAGTTTTGTGCTGCTGGGGAGGTTTTAAGTTCCTTTCAGTTCTGCCTACTAAGAAATTAGTGTGTGTGGTTCAGCTTTGTTTCCTTCTCTTCACTTTTGCAGCAGTGTCTGAGTCCGTATTATCTGCACTTCTCACTTTAGGTCAGACTTTTCAGATACTTCTCATTGCAGGAAAAAAAAAAGTGGAGGGTTGGAGACACTGCTGGGGAATAACCAGTGTGTTCTGCAAGTTTTGTGTGATAGATCTCACGAGGAGAACATTGCTCTTAGAGGTTTACTTAGGTCAAGGAGCAGGGTGATGAATTTGTTAGACCTTGGGGAAAAAAGATCATATTGCTGAATATTAGATGAAAGATCTCTAGACTGAAGAGGAATGTTATATATGACATGTCTTGCTTCCTTCACTCCCACAGATTCCTTATTTTGCTAACAGCTGAAATGTTTCCTTTGGAGCTGAAACAAGGAAAAATAAACTCAGTGTAACGGAGTGGTGTGCTCTTGAAGTGGAACTTCTGTAGAAAGCACATATAAAAAAATGTGTGTAAAGGGGTTAAACCTCGAGAGATTCCTGGAGAGCCTGCAGAGGTGGATGCTGACATCGTTCTGAAGTGCTAATGTAAAAGGAGGGCGTGGTGTGTATTTTTCCATGGGGAATAATAGTTGGCATAACAAACATCACTTTTCTTGTAGCACGTACAAGGACATGAGGAGGCCACGTCTCACCAAATGGACAGGCAGACACTGCCCTCCAGCTCGAAACCAAGGTGTGGGTTTGACAACATTGCTAATGGACCCAGATGTTAAAGCTCTTCATCATAAAGCATGGACACTGGGCCCCTCACTGAACCACATCTTCCAAAAACAGCTTCTGTCAAACCAGGGCTTGCAAAGCTTCAAAATATGCCTGGCAAGTGTTGTTCAAAAAGTCAGTTCTCCTCGTGCTAGACTAGCATCCATTAACAAAGCTTTGCCAATACTATGAGATATTTTGGGTGTAACACGGCTGTTTTAAGTCTAGCCTCAGCTTCTGGTCTCGGTGAGGCATCGCTGGGTGAGAAAGCCAGCTGGATGCAAGCGAGCAGTAGGAGCTGCTGCTCCCGGCCCCTGCCCTGCGCTGAGCCACTCCTTCCTTATTTCATGCCTCATAAACCAAGGAAACTAGAAAATGTCACTTAGGCACCTACTTTGTATTCTGGGGGTATCCTTGCTCCAAATCCAAAGGCTGGGAACATTTTGTCACTGGAAAAGAATAAAAAAAAAGAGAAGAGTTGCCACGGAGAAATGCATTTTGTTAAACACCCGTTTTTCCGTAAGCATTCACCAGAAGAGCGACACAGCACAGACAGGGCTTTTAGGTTGAGCGCTGCGTGGCCGACTGGAAGGGTGTTGGGTCAGAGGAGGAGAGCTGTGTGCTGACCAGGTGGGTTGGTGACATGGGAGATTTCTCAGGTGAAGCCCTGCTATTCTGGGGAAGCTAAAATCATTTGGAGAATAACAAGGGATCCAGGTATCTCGCCCTTCTCCCACAAATGCAGTAACAGGTCTGTGTTGCCCACTCCTGAACTACCTGGCTGCAGCGTGAATTGTCCCAGCAGCCTGTAATGATGTTTACTTCATATCAGTACAGATGTGCTCCCCAGCTCAGAAAATGGCTGTAGGGAAGAGGTGACTCCCTAATTAGAAGTGTTTGCAAATTGGGGTTCTTACAGTTGCCCAGGTGCGAAAGAGACTTCCTAAAATATCCAAAAGGGGCAATTTAATGGCCCCAAACGTGCAGGTTCTGTAAAGCTTTCCACCTGCATCTTTAGTGGTTCCAGTAAAACATGAGATGATTTTAATTAGGCACGGCTTGATTGAAGACCTAGCAAATGCTGTGGCATGGCCAGTTTGCTTTCAAACACCACAGTGAGCTTGTTCCACCCCAGTTAGATCTGTAGCGACAAGAATTCCTGATTCAGAGGACCTGGAAACTCTGAGGCTGTTTCAGAAACGCAGTAACGTCTCACACAGCCCCCGTGCTGTCAAGCTGCCTCTTCCCAGATGGCACAGTGGAAAACAACAAGCCGTGAGGAATGTCTCGTCCCTGAGTCAGCAAGGCACTTGATCACACTGGGGGTTAACAGCTCACCCAAACATATGCTGGACCTGAAATACATCCTGAAGCCCGGCTGAAGTCACTGAACTTGCTCCAGAGCTCTGATGAATCAAACCCCTCGCAGCTTTATCCTACCGTGCTTACAGCCTTTCAGGGCCCTCGGAGAAGCTGAATTCCTACCAGCATTATTGGTGCTTTCAAAAATCCCAAAGAGAGACCTGCAGCTTCAATGTTCTTTGTGCATTTCAAGACATTGCCGCTCCAAGTATCAGCTGAAGAACTCCCTTCCCAGACATACTCGGGAAAGATGCTAGCAGCCGTTGAAGCTGTTGGGCTACTCTGGCACGGGCTGTGAAAGGCACCAAGATATCTCTGAGACAGAGAAATATTCCCCAGCTCATGGGGAAACAGTGATGGCTGTCGTTGTTCTGCTACGGAATGTAGTTGCTGCATAAATCTTGGGAGCACAATTCTGTGTGCCATATGTTACACCGTGTGACAAGGGATCTTAGAAAGGAAGACTAACATCATTTGCATGGTAATGAAACATTTTTTTCAAGAGATGTCAGAAACGAAGTAGCTGCTGACATTTGACGCTAACCACCTGCTGATTGCCTTCTCTTTGATTAAACACTCCTGGAAGCGGGAAAGCCCTTATAAATAGATGCAGAGAATTCAGGCACACACTTAGAGGGCAAGAAATAAGAAGGCATTAGAAGAGTCCAAGGGGAGAAAAAACCCTTGTTTTACATCAATGATTAAGCATGGTTGGATTAGAAAATCAAACCCTGTGGAGCTGCAACTTAATTGATTTTGGGCAAGAGCAAACAAAGACTAAAAAAGATTTTACTTAGGAAGAACAGAAGCATCTAAGTTCCATAAAGTGATCAAAAAAGCTGATGTGGCAGCAATTACGCAACCCGGGAGAGGCCCAACCCCACACAGTGCCCACATTTGTACTGCAATGTTCCTCAAGTGTAAAAAGCACCGGCACTCTCGGATCTGCAGCTCCAGCTTCTCTGCAGCAGCTCAGAGGCAGCACTGAATGGTACCTCCAGCAGCCTGGGTTCTCCTTCTGGTGCCGAGGCTCCCACATCCCCCCCAGCTGGGATTCTGCCCCCAGAATTCCTTACCCCTACAGCCAGGACACTTGCCTTTATGGAAGGTTGATCTCCTTCTCGAGCAAGCGTGAATTATTGCTGCCACTGCCTTGTGAAAGAGCAAAGCCTGGTGGTGCACACCCTCAAGATGGGATTCCATGTGGCTGCGTTGCAGAGGGAAGTGTGTGAACTCTAGAGAGGAGGGATGTTCTGGGGCCTGCCCCTATGCTTAGTCCTTTTTCTTGTCTCACCCAGAATAGCTCCATGCTCTCCTCATTTTCCAGAATTTAGGTACATAGCTCTGCTATTCTGATTCAAGCCACTGGGACCAAAGAATTAACTTTCACGCGCTCCCAGAGCTTGATCTTTAAGGTAAGAAGGGCACCTTTTGATTGTCACTCATGACATCCCTTGCATAAAAATGATAATCACATTATTCCCTGACCACATCTCCAAATGTGTGTCTGACAGCTCTCAGAATAAAATAAAATTTTAATGTAAGCAACACTTCTCCTCCTATCACACAAAACATCAGCTGATGTAAAGGTCTCCCTCTTCAGTAAGGATGCAGTTTAATGGCTAAGTGCCATTTTACAAGGGAACCCGCTTGTCTCCTCATCCACTTTGCCATGAGAAAAAGGAGCCTGCCGTGCTGCTCCTGCTCCTCCTGCGCTACAGGCGGGGAGGAGTGACCCAGAAGGGCAGCCAGGGACTCTCGCACTTCCCAGACAATCCCGCGTGGTACAGAGCTCTACCAGACCCAGGGCTATCACGGCAGCAGAAAGCAGAGCAGCTTCCCAGCTTCAGGAAGCTGTGTCAAGGGTTAGGCCACCCAGGGACAGAAAATACAGTCAGAAAAGGAGGAGAAGGTTTCCTCCTGCCTCAGGCATGAATTGCATGCACCAGAGACTCCAGCGTCTGACCCAAGCTGGCATTTCAGCAGGAAAGGGATCTGCTCTAATGACTTTTCTTTTCCTCCTTTGTAATTTAGACTCATTCCAAAGAAGAAAAGTGAGAACCAGTTTCCTTTTCCCGTGTGTTGCTTGCTCAGACACTTGGGCTTCATTTGTATGAGGCAATAGGCCTGGGACCCTGGCTGAGGCACTGGGACACGACTCTGGACATGCTCTGTTAGCATTCTCCTGGCACAGAGCTGGCTCCTGTCACCCAGCAGCCCCCAGAGACCTGCCAGGGACAGTGCTGGGGACAGCCGCGCCCGAGCCTGCTCCCAGACCGCGCTCTGGACATCCCCGCTCTGTGCTGGGAGGAAGAAGGCTGAGATACCCGCCATGTCCTCAGGGTCTTTGACTTTTGTTCAAACCTAGCCCTTGGCACACCGAGGAAAGTGTCTGCACTGTCCTGCTGGAGACAGACTGCTCAAGGGACAGATGTGGGAAAACAAGATGGTTCTGTTAAACCTGCGGTTTACAAATTCCAGCAAGGAAAAGAGGATTGTGGCTTGGCAGAATCTTTACAAAATTGCTCTGTCATATCTACTTCACATTTTATATTGTTCTTTGCTTTACACAGGTTCCCTTGAAAATTAAAGCTTGGCATAAAGATGCTGAAGTTCTTGACATGAAGATAAAAAAAGCAAAAGCATTGGACTTTGGCTGTTACACCTGGTTGTGTAAGGGCCATGAGAAGTCATGCAAGCATGGATGCACATGGCTTTGGGTACCTTTTCCAGTCAAACAGGCATGTATTACTGAAAGATATCGAAGAGCGAGCAGACCTAGGTTACACCCTAAAGGCAAAATCAGGGAGAGAGTTTAGGGCTCAGATTGGTAAATGAATGCACACAGAAAGTGACTGTCAGCACCCCAGGACCGCAGACTTCTGAACAGCAATACAACCAGTTAGAGAAAAGTCCCTCAGAAACCTCAACTACAACAGAATGCATGGCAGGAAATATATTCTGAAAACATCCTGTATTATCCTTTTGGAACGCTGCTCAGTTTTAGTCAGCTATCCTCCATGCTGTCTAGTGGGAGCAGGGGAAGCGCAATGACAGATCAACAGGCAGAGGGGAGAGAGACTGCAGTGAGCCGTCCTGCACAGCCGGGAAAAGGCATCAGCGGAGGAAATTCCAGGGTTTTGTAAATCACTGAAAGCGATACAGATAATGATACCTTTTTTCCATCTCACTAGGAAGCCCAGTGTGACTGGGATGTAAGAAATATATTTATAACAAAGATAAGGAGAGAAAATAGAGACCATTTCAGAATCTAATCTCATTAACCACTGGTGCCCTCTGACATGTAGTATCATTGGAACCTGGAGTTCAGCTGTTCAGAGGGATTTGCTATTCCTAGTAGCAAGGAGGAAAAGTCAGATAAAACTCTTCTACTGGGTGAAATTAATTAGTCAGACATTGGAGCCTTTTGCAACTTCCTCGGAAGCTGCTGGAAATAGAGCTAGATATTCACCAGTGCGGCAATACCTGCATTCAGAAGGGAAAACAAGAGCTGCCAGGACTACGTGCTCTGAAAATTAGTTTCTTTTTAAAATTTAAATTGAAAATCTAAGTTCTTAATTGCATGGAGTAAATGCAGGGCAAAAAAGTAATTCTATATGCCATTGACTCCTTCTGAAAGATGAACTTCTAGCAAGCCACTTACACAGGCTGGTTGGGACTCACGGTCCTGGAGCTCATGAAAGCCCTAGGGTGTCTAGCTGTAGATGTGCTCACCTCTAAGCTCCTGAAGTCAATGCAGCAATTTGTACGGGTGCTACTGAAACGACCTGGGAGAGGCTCTGCACAAAAACCTGCTCGCTTGATGCTAGAGCAAGAGTAGCACTAGTGGTGTCAACGGTGCAGAGAGGGGGGAGAAGAAAGAAACATGGTGGGGGAGAAAGGGCCACCAAGAGAGCACTTTCAGTTTTAAACGACCAAGAATCTTAAATTTACAGCTCTTTGAAATCCTTGTGAGAAATATACCTGACTAGAATCCCTTGATATTAAGCTGTCTGTCACGGTCCGGGCGCACTTGTAATTTTGGTTTTGGGCCAGATCAGAGTCACCAGGGAGACATTTTTAAAGTACTGTGCTGGATGCAGCAAAATCAATTACTATGCCTCTCATTTTCAATTCCAATCTTAAAAGAATAAACTGTGGATCTGCTCTACATACTTTTCCCATGATGAAATCAGATATTTTTGCTCTGTTAGAAAGAAATTTCAAATTGCCAAGGTAAAAGGGGAGTGTCTGTTAGACTTGTAATTGAAAAAAGTGTGACTGTGAGAAGAGGGAGAAGGAAGAGGGAGCCCAGAAACAGAGAGAGGGAGAGAAGTAAGAAAAGGGGAAAGGAAAAAGAATAAGGAGAAAACAGCAAATGCCACAAACAGAATAAAGCCATCTCTAAACTCAATTAAAATTGTAATCTTTCATGTTCAGGGAGCAAACTGGAAGAATATGAGCTGAATTAAGTGTTTCTTTCTGAAAGCGTATGAATGAATCATGTTCCTGAGTGTATTATTTAGGAGTTATCTGAGAAGGGCTTGATGCCAGTAAATTCTGAATCACAACAGGTTACAGGGATTAGCAGCAGTTCCAAAGAAACTACAGAAATCATTTGAAATATTTAAGCATCTTCCACTCCTGCTTTGCAAGCGGAGCTACGTTCACAAAGGACATGATCTGTATGATCGTAGAGGGCTAAATAAAACCGTGTAGGTGGACGGGGGCAGAGCCCACCCGCCTCAGCCCGTGCAGCCTGGCACAGCTCCTGCGGGATGGGGTAGAGCCAGGCTGTGGTCCAGCTCTCACCCGCCCCTCTCAGAGTCAGAAGACTTCAGCAGCAGCAGGGTTTTCTCCCTCTAATCCATGTTCTTCCCCGGGGGACTGCAGCATGGTCACCACCTCTTCGCTGAGCAGTTGGCCTGGGTCGATACAACCACATCATCTCTGGTTCCGGCCAGGTTACTGAACGCTTAATCTAACATGTGCCGTACCTAACGAAGTGTGGCATCTGGTCCATAAAGCCCAGTTAAAGGAGCAGCACAAAGGGGCTGACTATCCTACCTGTGGGTCACAAGAGAGCTGGGACCATGCCAGTTGATGGCGAATTGCCCTGCGGCAGCTACGCTGTTTGCTCTGTCCCAAGCAGAGATGCTCCACCACCACGTGCAAAATCCTGCCATTAAAATTCACTCACTGTCTTTAATTACAGTTCTTAGGCACCTCAGGGGAGCTGCAATCTGCTGAATACTCAGAAACAGATACCGCCTTGTTACTGAGTTGGAAGAATATGAGGGAATGTCTGTCTCACCTGCGCGGGAAGCAGTGAATGAAGCTGGGCAATTCTAATTCCCTGAGGTTAGCTACCAAGAAGTGTCAACTCAGGAAATAACTAACAAAGCCGAATCCACGTACAATGGATTTAAACTTCCCCTTGTTAATAT
>JAVSBS010024075.1:0-12593 GCA_033124195.1 Coracias cyanogaster | reverse complement strand
CCTCATCTCTGTCGGTTGTGTCCGGCTGACCTGGATTTTACCCACGAGTTAGCTGTGGGATCTTTCCTTGGCTGCAAATACGGAACCAGACCATGGCTGTCGTGTGGTGTGTGTTTGCGTAGGTAGTTTCACACACACACACATACTAAATCCGCAGTGCATTGGGAAAATCTTGATCTGTTCTTGATGTTCCTCCTCATATGAAGAAAATGTGGGAATTCCTTGAGATTAAAAAAATCATGGAGTGAGGAATAGCCGAAGTTTGAGACAAATCATGGGTGAAAAATTTATGTGGGCCCAAGAAGCAGCTGATTCCTGCGCAGAAACATTTGTCCTCCCCGCAGAGGTCTGGGTGTGCTGCCCGTCACTCCAGGCACGGCTGGGTCCTGAGTCGTGGCGAGAAGGACGAGGCAGACGCACGGCGGGTCAGCCCTGGGCTCCTTATCTCAGGTGGCGGTTGGGAGCTGATCCTAAATTTAGAATCCAGACTTGCTGCTCGGCGTCAGCCCACGTTCGGCGTTTCCTCCGCAGCAGCGCCGCGGTTACGCTTTCCCGCTGCCGGAGACACTCGCTCCTTGGTCGTTTTTCGCACAGCTGGGGCGGGTATTTACACCAGCACCAGGGGCTCTTACAGGCCTTCCACTGGCCTTCCAAATGGTGGCATTTCGTGCCGTTGTCCCTCATCCAGTGGGACCCGTGCGCAGGGACAGGCGGCCAAGAGAGCAAGGGCAGCGACTCCTTCGGAAGCACACTTTTTTACTGTTTTAACCGAAGTATCCACAGCAGATTTTTTTCCTCCAGATGAGAGTAGTTGTCAGAACCCCTGGGCAGATGGATTTCAGCCCGGGTATTGCTTCTGAGTCAAAAGTGAGGCTTTTGTATACACTGCTTTGACGTGTTTCTTTGCTTTTACATTAATCTAAGTGGTATTATCCCCTTTCTTTATCAATAGCTCTGTAGAGAGAGATGCTACGATGAGGTCTGTTAGGAAATGCACTGAGTACTGGTTCTTCTACAGTCTGACTTGGGAAGGGGGCTGCAAAGGAATGTATTTTTGCTAGTAGCCGATCTTCTGAGAGAAACTAAGCACAAGTTATTAAACCGGATCCAACTAATCCAGTAAGACATTTAGAGTTAGTATTTAACTGTTGATGTAGGTTCTGTGTGGAAGCAACTAAATATTTCTTCTATAACTCACCTGTTTTTAAGCAGACGTCGTTGCAGAGTTTGTCACTGGCTGATGGAGTATAATGAAGTGCGGAACGTATACACTAGTATTAATTCATTAACACTTGTAAATTTGTAAAGCCAAATGTACCGAGCTGAAGTCTTTAATCATTTTTATAGCTGATGGCATTAAACATGTTAAACATTCATATTATCAATAAAGGATTTTATTTTTAAGATGTGCAAATTGCTTAAGAAGGTGTTTGGAGCCAGGACCGTGTGGAGCAGGGCTGCCCAGCAGGAAACATCCAGGAGGCGATTGTCCCGTGTCCCTGTCCGTGGGGAACCTGCAGCTTGGGCGCATGCTCCGACAGGTCAGAAAAAAGCAGATTTCTCTGGAGTATGACAGATAACGAGCAGCGGGGGCTGGCTGCGGTCCCGGCTCATCCGTCTCCCCCTCTGAAACGTGTGGTGCTGTCCCTGGGGGGGTTCCTAGTGCCGGTGCTGTCCTTCAGGTGACAGGGACAGCAAGCTCTGGACAGCAGTGGCTTTCAGGCATTTTTAAGTAAAAACCATTCTCCAGGGGCGCCTCTTTGGTGCAGTGTTACCATATTAAACTGGTACTTCTTGGGGGGTATCGTACTTACAAACGCTTTGGCTGTGGGGGGAAGCGGGGCTGATGTTTTCAGGGAAGATGCAGAGTTTCTCCTGGAGTGGCAGCACGTGCAGGAGCACGGTTCCGTGTGTCCGGGACACAGCCGTGGCTGTCCGGCCTGGTAAAGTCACAGAAGAGTCCCCGGGGCCCGGGATGCAGCGTGTCCATGCTGGGAACCAGAACATTTCCCTGGAGAGGTGGGGGCTGCTCTGGGTGCCCGGGGCAAGAGTCCACAAGCTGCTTTATCTCCCTAATAGGCACCTCGATAGTGACCTGGTTTTCTTATCTTTACATCCCCGCAGCTGAACAGGTTTTGCAACAACCTGGGGAGAAGCTCTTTCTTTGTTCCTCTCTTCAGGCTTGGTGGCATTTCGCAGCAGGGCCGTGCAAGTGACGGTACCTGCTCCAGGGCCGCCCAAAGCGGCCACCAGACAAGTCACCATCTCCAGCGAGGCTGAAGCTGAGGAGCTCTGCCCAGGCAGGAATGGGAACCGGTGTGCCTTGGCCACAGCCCTGCGTGCTTTTTATAGCAGCAGAGGTGGAAGGGAGGTCCTTGCCCAAGCCTGGAATGCCTGCAACCCTCTGATGAACAACCCCAGACGACATCCTGTGCACACCGCGCCGGGTCCGATGAATAAGGGCGTTAATCCCAACTCCGGCTCTGGGTGAGGCTCAAACCCGTTTACAGTGCGATGAGCTGAACCCGGCCCCGTTTTCTGCGCAGGAGAGAGTGAGTCAGTTCCTCAAACACAAGGCATCTATTCACGCCCCAAAAGTTCTCCACCCCAGCTCTGCTTTGCTGTGTCCCGGCTGAGGGGGACGCAGGGCTGCGTGTGCGGGGCAGGGGTTGAGAGCGGGGCCGGAGGGGATTTCACCATCCTTCAGCCATGGGAGAGCCACGGCCATGGTGGGATGGGCAAGAGCTCCATGGTGGGATGGGCAAAGGGCTCCATGGTGGGATGGGCAAAGAGCTCCATGGTGGGATAGGCAAAGCAATCCATGGTGGGATGGGCAAAGAGCTCCACGGTGGGATGGGCAAAGAGCTCCACGGTGGGATGGGCAAGAGCTCCACGGTGGGATAGGCAAAGCAATCCATGGTGGGATAGGTAAAGAGCTCCATGGTGGGATGGGCAAAGAGCTCCACGGTGGGATAGGCAAAGAGCTCCACGGTGGGATGGGAAAGAGCTCCATGGTGGGATAGGCAAAGAGCTCCATGGTGGGATGGGCAAAGCAATCCATGGTGGGATGGGGAAAGAGCTCCATGGTAGAATGGGCAAAGATCTCCATGGTGGGACGTACAAAGCGATCCAAAGTGCCTCGGTGGCATCTCCCGGTCCCCAAGCTCCCGACGCTCAGCGCGGGCTGCAGGGGCGGCGGGCGGAGCATCCCCGGGGCGGGCGGTGCGCGGCGCAGCGGGGCCGCTAGAGGGCGCCCTGCGCCCGGGAACGGGCTGGAGCGACCGGGAGGAACCGGGAGAGACCGGGAGGGATGGAGAGGAACCGGAGCCCGCTCCCTCCTGCCCTCACGCCCCGGCCCGTCCCGGCCCCCAGCACGGAGTATCCCTAACGCAGGGTATCCCCGTCACAGAGCATCCCTAACACAGGGTATCCCCGTCACAGAGCATTCCCAACACAGGGCAGCACCGTCGCAGGGTATCTCCATCACGGGCCCTGTGGCCAGAACAGCTGTGGATTGACTCCACTATCACGACGAGGCAGCTATTCCCAGTATTCCCAGCTCTCTTGGCAAGAGCTGGATCCCCGCTGCATCCCCAGCAGGAGCTCAGTGCTAGAGGAAGACTCCAGCACCCGGCCGCTACCCCATGAAAACCGCAAGTCCCGGAGAAGCGCTGGCTTCACATGCCAGCTCCCACTCTCCTGGCCCCCGCTGCCAGCTCCTGCACGGGCAGGCGGCCGGCCCAGGGCAGAGCCTGAGTGCGGGGCCCGCTGTGGGCACAGGGGCTGCAGGACTGGCAGGATGCGAGGGCTGGCAGGGCCATGGCAGTGGGCAGGACGGCTCCAGCTGCTCGGCCAGGAGCAGAGCTGTTGGCTGGGTCACTGCGCATCGCTACCGGCCGCCTGCTAGGCAATTTTCCTCCAAGGCAGACGGGTGATCGCTGACCAGCTGATCCCACCAGCTCTCCTGGTACCACAATAATCACACAAGTGACAAGGAACTGTAACTAAATCAGTTCAGCAAAACCGATCTAGGCCTCCCATCAAGAGCCAAGAGCTTGGGTTTGCTAAATTAATTGGCAAAACACGGATGGGTTTGTCTGTCCCAGCTCACACGTGCTCGGGGTGGCTCTGTGCCCACAGCTCGCCCCAGGGCTGGGAGCTGGTGCTGCCGGGTCAGTCAGTGCCCGGTGCCAGGCGTGCGCAGGGCCCGGTCACGCTGCCCCGGAGCATCCTAGGGATGAGAAACGCCCAGGGGTGAGCAAAACCCTGGAGCGACAGCAGGGCCATGAACCACGCTGCTGGGGAGAGAAACCATCCGAGGGGCCGTGGTGGGGGCCTGGGGGTACGCACGGTGCTGGTGAGGCTGTTGGGCCAAGGTGAGAGCAGGGCCTGGGCGAGCACATCATGTAGCTGCAGCTCCCAGGAGCAGCCCTTGGGCTGTCCCCCAGATGCTGTGACCTGCAATTCTGCCAGGAGAAAGAGCTTTTGCTTTGGTGAGCATTCACCCCACAGCATCAGCTTCGGGCTGCCCCGGCCGCGGTGCCTGCGGACACGGTTTGTTTGCACAATCCAGCCGCCAGCCAGACCTGGCTCTCGCCCTCGGCCAGGCCGCACGCAGCCAAGGAAGGCTTCAGGCGCTGAGTGTTGTTGTGAAAAGTTTTCATGCTACAGGTTTAGCACGAGCAAACATGCCAAGAAGCTGAGGTCTGCTTACCCCACTTTCCTGCCCTGC
This sequence comes from Coracias cyanogaster, assembly GCA_033124195.1. NCBI lineage: Eukaryota > Metazoa > Chordata > Aves > Coraciiformes > Coraciidae > Coracias > Coracias cyanogaster. The sequence continues at coordinate 7,861 of JAVSBS010024075.1, read as the reverse complement.
TATTTCAGCCTCGGCCACCGCTGCTGATAACCCCCGGGCGCCGTCCAGGCGCCGCGGCCACCGCCAATGGCCCCATCACCCGGCAGCTGCCAGCCGCGGGCAGGAACCCATTGGAGCACCAGGTTAAAGGATCCAGGAATATCGGTTTGGGGGCAATCATCCCTTTTGGGATGAGGACAGAGAGAGTAGCAAACACCGGGCTCCATTCAGAGGTTGAAATGCCACCCTCCTGGGCTTGTCAGTCCTCTGCGTAGAGTTCGTGCATCCCACTCGTGTGTGTTCCTGGTGTGTTCCGCAGGGCTGCAAACAGCCTTCCCAACTCTGTACACACGGCTGCGGTGGTGTTCCCCCATGGGTGCACGACTTCAGCTCCATGTGGCCGCTGTTCCCACGTACCTTGTGCCTCGAGTCTGCTCTGGGCTCTGTCCGAGCACTGTGAGCGAGCCGCTGTGGTTGTTCGGGCGGCGGCAGAGCCCCGTGGAGAGCCACGCTGGCCATGCTGGTGATGCTTCGGAAGCTGAAGCTGGCTCTGGATGCGGGCTGGCTGCTCTGGGCCCAGCTCACTCCCAGGCCAAGTGGGTCTGGGGCCACGCAGGGCTCACCCCTGGGCAGGGGGCTGCAGAGCATCCCACCGCAGGCTGCGGTCCCCTGCACAGCCCTCCCACGGGGTGAACGGCTCTTGAGAGCTGTGCAGAAGAGGGAAACCAGCTGAAGAGCTGATTCTGATGGATTTCATCCTGCTCTGAAACAAGAGGGGAATTCATTTCGTGTGGAGTCCAAGAGCTGTTTACATGTTGCTGAAGCAGCTCCATGTGCTGCTGGGGAAGCGCTGGAGGAGCAGCACGTTCACTGCGCCTGGGCACAGCTCGCACTGTGCAGAGACCCCCGGAGCCCCCGCGCTGCCCAGCCGTGCCCAGTGCTCCCTGCCCCAGCCCAGGGATGGATCTCCTGCCACCAGCATCAACAGCTGGGTGCCAGAAACAGTGAAACATCACCCAAAGCATGGGACCTGCCAGGGCTGCCAACCCCAGATAAATCCTAATGACCTGGAGGACGCAGAGCAGGGTCTCCAGGGTGTCCTGGAGCCACAGCCGCCCATAGCCAGGTTTTGAGCCAAAGAGGAGCTCAGGGCATTTAATGCAAGGCAGCATGGTGACAAAACGGACTGAGACAGGCTCTGAGCCTCCCAAAAACACAGCCCATGAGCGGCCTTGTCCCCAGCGCCAGCGGCTCGGCCACCGCGGGAGCCCGGCCCTGCCACAGCTGCCTCTCGTCTGCAGGAGCCTCGCGGGCAGCGCAGCCTCGGCCGGGTGATTAATCTTATGTCACGGAGGAATAGGGAGAACCAGCAATTAATAAAGCCCCGGCTTAGGTGGTAACACGGCTGTGCCGTCCCCGCCGTAAACCTCGCCCTTTCGCTGCCCGTGCCCCCGGTGTGCCGGGCGCTGGGCACGGCGCAGAGCAGATGTTGCCGTAGGGGCTGCCCGCGGGGACCAGGGTCAGGGCTGATGGAAGAGGAGGAATCGCCATCGGGAGGATGTTTGTTTTTGTAGCAGCTGGATGTGTCTCGGGGAGGGATGGGAACATCTCCTGTCACTCGTGGGCCGGGAGGAGGCTGGCAGGGCAGGGATAAAGCTCCTGACAAGTTTGGACTAGCAGGCGAGTTGATTAGCTGAGAGATGAAAATTCACAGCTCTGCTCTTGCAGGGGCCGTGAGCTGCCGGAGATGTGTTTATGTGAGGGGAAAGCCCCCCCGTGCGCGCTGCCTGGCCCCCACCAGCGCTGAGACCGTGGTCCTGGTAAGGCCCTCACGGGCAAAGTGCCTTGGGTTGGTAACGGGTCTGCATTGCAAGGACACCCACCACAGAGCCACGGCCTCTGCCACGGCTGTGCGGGGACCTGGGGCAGCATTATGGGGGGGTGAACATCCCAACGGCTCCATGGCCCCAGCGTGTGCTGTAGGAGCAGGTCAGTGTTGGCTGCTAGAGTACCCTGGACATGTCCCACCGTGGGCATGGGGGCCCGGACACCCAGCACTGCCTCGGATGTTAATTTGCAGCCAAGGGTGGAAAAGAAGCCCAGGGTGGCGAGCACTGGCCCTGGTCACCGAGAGCCTGGGCTGGGCTGTGTCTGATGGTACCGATTAGCCAGTGATGGACAGAGATAAATGCCTACAGCTGGAGGCAGAATAAATCGATGCTGTACGTTGTATAATTGTCTTCAAAATAAGGTAATGACTGGCTCTTGGAATGCTTTGATCTTATCAGAAAGACAAGGAATACACTAATGGCTTTAATTAGACTTCGGGGATGAAATGAATTCGGCCTCCTGGGTGAGCTGGTGTCTGGAATTGACCACTGGTGGGGATAGAAAGGCTTTAATCAGATTTAGGCTCTTTAATACCCACAATAGCGTGTGTCTGCATGTGTGATACAGACCCACTGTTATGCCTGTCTGGGGGGGGTCTGCAGGCTGCGGGTGCTGGGGCTGCCGGTGCGTTCAGGAGCCTTTTCTCAGTGTGCTTTCCCGTTTTGCTTGAGTGCTGCAGATTCTACTGTTTTTATTTATGGACTTCTAAAGGAAAGCTGAAAACAGCTTTTCAAAAAGCAGTGGAAAGCTGGTAGTTGTTTGCTTTTCCCACCAGCGGGGTCACATCAGCTGCGCGGGCAGCGCTCTGGCACCCAGCGCGAGCCATTGCCCGTTACCGCGGGTTCCTTATTGCATCTAAAGGCAACAGGCGAAGCAGCGGGAAAGCTCCTTGTCTCTCTAGGAACATATCTTTGCGTTGTCCCCCAGAACATGGAGAAGAAGCAGTACTTAGCTCGCAGGGTCTGACTCAGCGCTGTGACTCACGCTGCTCATGGGCCGGTCCAGGCTGGGTGGGGACCGCGGGTGGCTGGAGCGGGCTGAGCACCTCTGGGATGCCCGGGATGCAAACAGGGAATATGCCATGGCTCTCGGGGGGTTCTGTCTCTCCTTCCCCCTTTCCCCTGTTCCCCAGTGCCGGGGCTTTGGTGGGGGCTGGGGGTTTGCACAGGCTGCACCTGACCTTCCCCGAGTCATTGCCTAGAGAAACTGGGCTGCTGGCTACGCAGCAGCAGCAGCCCAGATGTTGAAGCTTAAACATGCAGCAGTTATTCTTCCTAGGCCGTGTTTATGTCTTTCCTGTTGTAACTACATATTTAGATTATTTTGGTAGGTTGACATTAGCTATCGTGTTTCCCGTATGTTAATTTGTTGGGCTTAGATGAGCTCCCGAAAAGGATTTAACAACAAGAACCATTGCCAATGAAAGCACAACCTTGTTCAACAGTAACTGCACAGCCAAATATTTTCAACGCCAAGCCTCCAGGCGTGGTATAAGCTCCTTGTAAGTAGCTGAGGTTTCGCGTAAGTACGGGCGAGCGCTCAGTGAGGTCAGCGCTTGCCCCATGGGAGCAGGAGGTGGCTCCGGGCTCTGCCGCAGCAGGAGCCCCCCGGGAGCAGCACCACAGCCATGAAGCCACAGGCAGGAGCACGGATATTTGGTGACTCTGGCTCAGATGGTGGGGCCACAGCAGCGGCCCCCGAAACAGTGAGTGAGGCTGTCCCCGCCTTTCATCCATCCCCAGTGATGCCCACCCTGTATCCCCCATCCCAGAGGGGTGACCCTACACCAGGGTGGTGGGAGGACCCTCCTTCCCCAGGGCTATGGGGCCAGACCCTCCTGCTAACGCTGGGCCACCACGGATGTCCTGCTACGGTACTGCCCTGGGGAGCGAGGATGAGGTGCGATACAGAGGGAGGAAGGACCATGAGCTGGCCCAGGGACCTGTCTCCCCAAACCGTCCCACCCCACTCGTTGTGCTGCCCCAGGATGTGACGAATTGCCCGTGTGTGTGGGAAAGCTCCTCACCATGGCACAAACACACACGCGCTTAGTAACATAATCTCTTAAAAGCAAAATCCCAGAAATTCCTTTTTCTTCATGGAAAATGTTGCCTGGGGGAGAAGCTCGTAATGAAGGATGAAAGCTTAATCCTTGAGGTAGAGCAGGACCTGGGGGGGAGAGTATAAACATGACAGTTGTTGCTCAGTGAGTCGGAAAAAAAAAGTGGAGGGATAAAAGTTTCAGTGGGGCAGGACGGCGGAGGCTGCGGGTCCGGCAGCGCTTCCCCCCGACCGTGTCACATCCATCACCGGTGCTGGCCGTGACCAGCACACAGGTTATCCTGGCAGTGTGAGACACAGGACAGAGCTGTTGTGCTCTGGTAGGGGATGTGGGGAGAGGGAATGATGCTCCATTTCTGTTCATTCTCCCATTCACTGGCAGGGACAGCCCGCAGTTACCTGTATCAGCACCAGCCATGCTGGGAAGAGGTTTTAATCAAGATCAGGCTTTGACCCTTATGAAATAAAACACCAGCACGTCTGCAGATTGATTTTTCATATTTTCTGGGCCCTCAGTGCAGATGCTGGCAGGCGATGTGACAAAGCACCGTGGGTGTGCAGGCTCCCCGGGATGCACGGACCTTCCTGAGCGCTGGAGGGTCCTTGGGGGGGATGTGGCAGCAGAGCCCACCCGGCACAGGGGAGGTCATGGGGATGGCCACGGGGATGGCACCTTGAGGGCAGGTGCTGGCCCTGCGATGGGGGAGCAGCCCCCTCATCCCCACCGGGCAGGGTTGGGGGGGCACACACTATCCCCAGGCCTGTCCTCAGCGGGTTTCCTCCAGCACTGGAAGTTCACTTCTGATGAAAGAGAGAGTGACCCAGCGATGCTGGGGAAGGCAAACAGAGAGAGATCAGAGGGGAAAAGAGCTCAGAAGAAACACACTGAAGGAAGCAGCTTCTTGACACCTCCCTGCCGTCCGCCACTAACTGCCGCTCCAACCAGCCTGCTTCAAAGGCCGAGAAAACCTGTTTAGATGAAAGGTGCCTTCCCGCTGCAGAGCCGCTCCGGTGCTGGGCCGCAGGAAGGGCAGCGCGGCACCGATCCGGGGCAGCGGCAGTGCCCGTAGCCCACGGCTGGGGCTGGGCCATGGGGGTCTCGCACTGGTGGCCACACTTTGGGTGGTGGAAGGAGTTGGGCTGGTGGTTTGGGGCAGAAATGGGCCCTGCTCGCGGCTCCTTGCCAGAGGCAGCTCCCCAAGCCCTGGGGAGCCCCGTGTGTCCCCGGAGCTGTGCGGGGAGTTGCTGGGGCTCAGCCGGCCAGCCATGCAGCAGGGCTGTCAGCAACGGCAGAGCCCGTCCTGGGCACATTGACCTTGGTCACCAGGTGTTTGCGCGGAGCTCTGTGACAAAGTGCACGTCCTGGCATCGCTGGGACTCACTCTGCCTGTGGATTTGCTCGTCCCACCTGCCTCTCCACCGTGGACCGCTGTCCCTGTGCCCACCAGGGTGGCTTTTGGGCGCCAGCAGTGCCGGATCCCTGGCTGGCAGGGGTGCCACAAGATTTGCACCAGGAGGTACCGCTGCACTGGTGGCTCCCCAGTGGGTCCCAGCCAGCCATAATGTGTCCCCACGAGGGTCACAAGACAAAAACTCCCCACACAGCCTGTGAAAGTGGTTTTCAGCCCAGCGCTTCCTCCCTGGCTTTCAGGGTGATGCACTTGGTCCCTGCATGGCATCCCTGAGCCCTTAGCATCCCAGCGAGAGGCACAAACAAACAGGCTCCTCTTCTCTCATTTGTCTTTTTCTTTCGGAAGAGGAGCAGCGGAGGGCAGTTACACTCTCCAGAGCACAACCTGCTCTGCCTTTGCTCACTGCGCAGCAACGCAGTTTATGGACTCGGATTCCAACCCTCTGCTCTCCCGAGGCTGTGAAGATGTATTTCCTCTTGTGCCATTTCTCCTTCTGGCAGGCAGGCTCCCAGGTGGGTCTGGAAAATGTCAAAGTGGGAAATAAAGTTGTTCGCTGAGAAAAAAAAAAAAAAAAGCAGCAGAGAGGAAAAAGGGAAAGGGAAAAAGAAAAAAGCCCCAGCAGCAGAGCATGAGGGCTGCTGGGAACTGGCGGATTCAGAAGTGGAGCATCGTGTGAGCCCTGGCTCTGCGCTGCCGGTGCCACATGCCCAGCGCTGGGCATGACGGCTCTGCCACCGCCGGCACCTGCCCTGCACCGCTGCTGGAGCCTCGGCGGCTTTCTCACCCCTGGAGCAAGCTAGAAGAACAGCACAAGTCCCAGGGGCACAACACGTGTGTCACCCCTTCCATCTCCTGCCTTGCTTCCCACAGGTTTCCTGCCGGGAGCGTGTCCCTTGGGCTCAGCTCGGAAGGGTTCGTGGTGCTCAAAGAGATGACTCTATTTATCTGAAGTGACTAATGGGCAAGCGCATTCCTGGCTCTGCCATCATCTGGTTCTCATAGCATCAGTCGTGATCCGCAATGAACACACACCAGCGGTTTTGGGAGGTGCTGGGAGGAAGCAACATGGGATGGAGATGGAATTGAGATAGGATGGAGGTGGGGTGGACGTGGCGTTTGTTCTCAGCCATACGTATTTTTAAAACCTCACTGTTTCGCATAGCACACACCCATCGGTACCACCACACTCCAGCAGCCGTGGGGCTGGTAGAGCTGCTGCCGGCACAGCCTCCTCTGGCACCGGGGCGGGTGTGTGGTGGGGTAGGAGGAGAAGCAAAGGTCATGTGCTGGGGGAAATCAGTGCAGCCAGCACCGGGGGGGACATGGAGCAGCCCCCCATCCCACACCATCCCTGTGCCAGTTCATGAGAGCTTCTGCCTGTGCAGCCCAGGAGGAATCGGGAGCATTGACCAGACCCCCCCAGCCCAGGAAACTGGTTTCCCAGCGAAAGTTAGATGTTGACAAAACAATGCTTCTTTCACCCAAACAAGTTTACTCTTTGTGGCAAATATTTGGACTCAATATTGAGCCATTCACACAAACACCAGGAAGGAAACAGACCGTGCAGGAGCAGCCCCACGACAGAGCTGCCAGTACGGGCAGCGGGGACTCTTGTGCACCGAGCCCCCAGAGAGCTCCCCTGTCCCCTGCCCCAGGGGAGCGAAACTGAGCAAAAAACCACCCAGTTCACCCAGTTTACTGATGAAAAAGTTTCCATCTGGCGAGACAAGGAGATGGTGAAGTGGCCGTCTCCAGGGCTGTGATGAGCTGTTGACCCCAGCAAGGGATGGAGCTCGCTGCCGGCACCCTGGGTGCTGAGGAACCTGCACCCACCCTCTGCCTGGGGCTTGCAGCCACCTTCACCCGGGGGAGTGGGCTCAGGGAGAGCAGGAACCCGGCTGGTGCTCCCGCCGCCACCACACTGCACACCACCTGCAGCAGGCTGGGCCATCCCACCTCACCGTTGTTTCGGGGATGCTGAGCTCCTTAGTGAAAAGAAAACAACTAAGCAACACAAAGCTGATCTCCCTGGCAGGAATTCAACACATGGTTTAGGGCAGCAAACCGCAGGCAGGTGCCTGGGTTGCGATGGGCAGCCCTGGTGATGGGCAGCCCTGGTGATGGGATGCTCTGCGCCACTTCCAGCCTGGACGTTCATCCCCTCACTGACAGCCTGTGGCCAAAGCCCTCACCCCGGCAGCAGCACTCAACGGTGGGAGACACATGCCCTGTGCTGACGGGTGGCACGAGTGCAACGAGGCTGCCGGTGCCACCTTTGCCAGCCGAGCTGCCCGGCAAGAGATGCTCAGGCCGCACATGCCGGCGTGCGTGAGCTCCCGGGAAAGGCCAGGCCACGCCAGCCCGCAGGAGCGCCGGGGCTGGGCACAGATGCTGCAGATTAGAGAATTAGAAGCTGGGAGGTTTCTGCTGAAGACATTTTTCCATTCGTGAGTCCATGGGGTGGAGCGGGCGGAGCAGCGGGGGGGGGGGGGGGGCCGCTGCCTGCCGCAACAAAAAAA
>JAVSBS010024073.1:3579-19157 GCA_033124195.1 Coracias cyanogaster | reverse complement strand
CTCCTGTCAGGGAGTTGTGCAGAGCCAGAAGGTCTCCCCTGAGCCTCCTTTTCTCCAGGCTCAACACCCCCAGGTCCTTCAGTGCTCCTCACCCCACTTGCGCTCCAGACCCTTCACCAGCTTCTCTGGCCGTGCTCCAGCCCCTCAAGGTCCTTCTTGGAGTGAGGGACCCTAAACCAACCCCAGGATTTGAGGTTGCGCCTCCCCAGTGCCCAGTCCAGGAGGACAATCCCTGCCCTGGTCCTGCTGCCCACACTAGAGCTGACACAAGCCAGGATGCTGGTGGCTTCTTGGCCACCTGGGCGCACACTTCCTCATCTTCAGCTGCCTGTCAACAAACACCCCCAGGTCCTTTTCCACTGGGCAGTTTCCAGTCACTGTTCCCCCAGCCTGGACCATTACAGGGGGTTTTGTGACTCAAGGGCAGGTCCCAGCACTTGGCCGCGTTGAACCTGATACCAATGGCCTTGGCCCATTGATCCAACCCTGGCCAGATCATCCTGCAGGATCTGGGGGTTATGGATGTCCCAGGGAAGGTGGTCCCTGGAGGCTCTCCAGCAGGGCCATGGTGCTGGGAGCAGGTAGAGAGGATGTATCAGCTGGGGTTACCTCCGTCACACAAACCGCAGCCTCCCCTGACCTTCATACTTTCCCTCTGCCTCACTGCTCCCGGTGGATGCACCCACTGCCGTGTCATAATGAGCAGAAAAGGAAACAGATTTCCCAACCGCCCGCCACGCTGGCAGCTCATGAGCCCTCCGTGCTAGGAACAGCAGCCAGCACCGGGGCAACCGTCTCACCCCCGTGCCGTGCCACGTGCACCGGGTCTGACCCAGGGCCCGGCAGGAGAAGGCAGAGAGGGACCATGGATAATCCGTTGCTGATGTTCAGGCATTGCAGGCTGCTGCTGTTTGAGAGCATTGTCCCTCCCATGGGGTCAGCTCGCTGGTGCTCCTCTCCCACAGATGGGAAAGCCCACGTGGATCACCTTGGCCAGGGCGAGCAGAGCCGGGCACCGGAGGATGGCACCACCGGGCTGTCCGCGCTACTCTGGGCAGGCAGCGATTTCCTAGCACACAGCTGGGTGGAGGGAAGGGCTCCTGGCTGCTCCCTGGAGCAGCCTCCTGCACCCTCTGCTCAACCACCCAGGGCTCACTGGCACATAAGGAGCCACCTGAAGGTGACCAAAGTCCCTGTGCCAAGGGACATCGGGTGGGACAGGGCATCGGTGGCTTTTGGACTGGGCTTCTCCCCTCATTTCCATGGGGGTCCTGTCATTGCCTTGGGAGGGGAGGTAGTCACTCCATGAGCACTTGGCCTTCTCTTCACTTTGCCCAAATTCAATCCCAGGCAAAGATGACACGGAGGCAGGAGAAAGGGATTTTTCTCCGGGGAAGAAATTCAAACCACATGTGGGCAGGCTTGTGGCAGTAGCAGGAGGAGGGACCGGGGCTGTGTGAGAGCAGGCTCCGAGGCCAGACGTAAAGGCAATTAGCACTTTCAGGACATGGAACACGCTAAAGGGCTGCGCTTCGAGCAGGAGTAATCCCTGTCAGAGGGAGGCTGCCAGGAGGGTTTGAAAATAATTAGGAAGCCCAGAACCCCAGTGCTTCCCAGAAAAGCCTGTTAGCTCTGCAGTGGAAACCTTGCTTGCAGGGAGCATGTCGCGCAAACACAGTCGTGACTCATCAGCTGGGTAGAGCTAAACTCAATTTTTTGGAGGTCATCATGCTCGAGTCCTAATGAGCTTTGCCCTCGGCAGGGCTCCTGCGCTGCCTTTGCCTGCCTTAATTCAGGGGATGCCCAGTACACCTGAGAGTAACGGGGCATGGTTTCATGGGCTGTGTGTCATCCAGAGACACCAACACCCTCCTAAGGGGCAGTGGCGATGGGGAAAATGAGGCACAGAGAGCTCGGACCACCTGAGCCAGCAGCAACCCCGGTCCTGCTCCCAACCAGAGTCTTCACCCCACCAGCTCCATCCCTGCAGCCCGGGTGGACACTTCCATCCCCCCCTGCTCTTGAGGGGACCTCAGATGTGAATCTGAACGGTCCAGGACAGCCTTGAAGGAACAAAACAAAGCAATCAATCACCCTTGCTTCACTCCTGCCCCAGTCTGCAGGCTGAGCCGGGTTGCATTGTGCGGAGCCGGAGGTTCTCCACATCAAAGCGGGGCCCAGCTGGCCCCAGCACCCAGACGGGCAGCACCCTGCCCACGAGCTGCCCGTCTGCGCTGCCCACGCCAGCTCTGCCTCTGCTCGCTGCCTGGGGCCAGGCGGCAATGCTGGGATGCAAAACTGCTCCTTGCTCCAGGCGGGAGATGCCCGAAGCCACCTCGGCTGCAAGGAGCATCAAAGCAGGGGTGAGCAGATGGTACCCCAGGGCTGGGATCCCAGCGCAGCATCCTGGGGCTGGGACCACCTTCCGTCCCTGGGAGCAAGGAGGAGAAGGCATTGCACATGGAGGAGAAGCTGATCCCATCCCGAGCTTGTCCTGGAGCGCTTTGGAGGCTGCTTGAAGCCTGCGAAGCCGCAGGGATGGCACAGCCTGCTCCTGCAGTGCAGCTCCCGCTATCCTCACAAGACCCTTTTCCTTTGCAGTTCCTTCCATGACACATGGCGGTCGCTTGCCCCGGGCTGCTGCCCCAGCGCTGCTTGCAGACAGCACATTCATTTTTTGGATGTCGCTCACAGCTCCCCGGCGTTTCTCCCCATCCCAGGCACGCACGGATGGTATGAGGCAATGTTCTCGGGGAGTATCAGCTTGCTGGCGCTGCGCTGTTGGGTAAGCGTTCGCCTTTCTTCTGAGGAACTGGTGGCAAATATCCCCCGAAGAAACTGGCCCCGACGTGCTGCCTGGTGGGGCTGGGGACAGCGAGGAGGGAGCTGGGGGTCTGGTCATGGTGGGCCGGTGAGGTTGGCCATTTAGGAAGGGGGTCTGGGCAAGAGAGAGCACTCAGATCTGCCCCAGAGCAGTGCTCGTGTGTGAGTGCAGCAGTGAGGCATCAGTTTGGGTACAAACCCCCAAATATCTCCTATTTCCCCACTAGAAATGGGGACACAGAGCATGCGGGAACCAGGGAGCCAGCCTGAGCCCCAATGCCTGTGTGAGCCAGCCCCCCCATGCACAGCCCCCTCCTACACCCCAAAACAGGTCTGTGCCCCACTCCAACCCCACTATGTTCCTCGCTACGAGGCCATGGATGCTGCAGCATCATGGATGCAGCTGGGAAAAAGCCATCAGAGCACCCGGAGAGCAACCAGTGGCACTGGCAGCCCAGAGACCCCTAGCACTGCCGGGGGGAATGGGAGCATCGGGGTGGAATTTTGGCTGGATTTTATCATCTGGATTGAGGGTGGGGTGGTCTTGCAGCTCCCAAGGGCACAAGGACTGTGGGCAGAGCGCTGGGGGAGAACCTCCTGCCATCGCAGCCTGCGGTACACGCGGGCCTGTGGTAGGTAGCAATGGACATTTTTTCCAGTTCACTAATTAGGACGCAGAATAGAAGTCACTAAAATGTGAGGCTGGGTGTTTAAAGGGAAAATTCTCCTCCAGGTGCCAGGTTTATTAAAAGAAGGGGAAAAAAAACGAGGGGGAGAGGCAGGGCCACAAGCTGGGTAAAGAACATATGGGGAAGGAGACGCCTTTGTGGGGCTGGATGGTGTTGGATGCTCACAGGGTGTGATGAGGATGAGGACTGTGGTCAGCACCCATGTCCCCATGCCACCGAGACTCCAGGGTAGCCCCCAGGAAGCCGTGCACGAGGCGGGAGGTCCTCAGCACACCCTGCATGACCAGAGCATCCTCCAGCTCACCCTGGCAAGGCTGATCCCCATCCTTCCGAGGTTTCCCTCATCCTTCCAAGGTTTCCTCCATTAAGTGGTAGGAAACTGCCCCAAACTGGGCAGGATCTGGGCTGATAAAGCAGGACATGCTTTCGGCATCGCTGCTGGGACATGAGGAGGATGCACTCAGCCGGGGCCATGGTTGGAGGGGATGCTTTGAGGCAGCAAAACCCCCCCGGGGGAGCAGGGACAGGCAGGCTGGGGTGGCAGAGCTGTGGCCCCCAGACCCCCCACCACCCACCTCTGCCGGGTGCCTGCCCACAGGCGCGGCATTCACACTTACATATGTAAAGCATTAGGATTTGTTTAGAAGCCCTTTATTGTAATATTTTGTTCTTTATTTCCTACAAATTAAATTTGCTGAGGGATATGCGCGGATTGTGAAATTATTTTGAGAATAGTTCCTCTGGGTTTTTTAATTTCCTTTGTATTAAATTTTTACAGCGTTTAAAAGGCTATGAAAAATTTTAAATAAAAAAAAAAGAGGAGGGCAAAATCCCTGGGAGGAAAAGAGCTGAGCTCAAGAAGGTGACCAGCCACAGGCTGGCACTGGGACCAGCCACTGCCACCTCGGTTGTGGCAGGCGCTGGGGATGGTCTGGCCCAGATGCCATCATCCTGCTCCCGCTCCGTCCTGGCCCGGCTGCGTACGGGGGAACCGGGACTCAGAGAGACACAACCGGCTGCCCCGATGCCAGTGCCGGAGTGTGACCTGCCGTCTGCCAAGGACTGGGCGGCTGTGGCTGTTCCCACCAGGCGCATGGTTCAGCCTTTCCCTTTCCTTAGCTCCTGGTGCTCTGCCAACCCCCCACCTGCATTGCCAACCCCAGAGGAATTGTTCGATGCAGACATAAAAGCCTGTGGCCGGGCTATCTGAAACTGCCCTCCCCTGCGAGCAATTTCCAACGTGATAATCTTCCCAATTATCCCCCAGAGCTGCGAGCGCAGCCAAAAGCCAAGCTGTCCCCCACCAAGGGCTCCATGGCTTGGAAGCAATCGGGGACCACTTTCGCTGCCGCGGCGTTGCAGCGATGGCCGAGCCACCCTCCTGCCCCTCCGTCCCCTGCGCTGGGTGTTTCCAGCTCGTTAAAATCGCAGACGCATTTTTCATCTCTTTATTTCTACCACTGTCATCGTCATTGTTTCAGGCTGGTGCAAATTGGGAACCGGCCGTGCACTGACGCTGCTGCTCCGCTCCGCCTGGCAGCCGCCCTCGCTCTGAGGATGGCGATGGGGACCGGGATGGCACCATCCTGCTGCTGCTGCTCCCCTGGGGGCCCTGGCACCCAGGTGTGTGGCACTGCCTGGCACAGGACCCCCAGCACTTCACCTCCCGCCTCTCTCCCAGGTGGCTTCCCCTCCGCAGCCTGCCCGGGGGGTGCAGGGGGGCAGGAGGAAGGTGCCTCAGCTGCAGTGTTGGCAAGGAGGGTCTGGGTCAGACCTGCGGCGGAGGTTTTGGTGTCATTGCAGGACCCCTCAGTGATCCCGGGGCTTGGCATCACTGGGGATGGAGGCTGCAGGCAGCAGGAATCTCAAAAAGGCGGCAGCAGCATCCTCTGGCTCAAAGGACCGAGAACAAAGACTCCTCTTGACAGGTCCCCAGAAGTGCCAGGGGGCCCGTGCCCAGGTGAGGGGCCTCGGTCCTGACGCAGCCGTTCTTTCCCCATGCTGGCATTGGCAGCAGTGGCTGGTTTGTACCTCTCTGGCACAGAGGAGGGAGCGGGGGACTCCTCCCAGCAACACAGGAGTGAGCGGGCAGCTGGTGTGGAAAATGATAATGTGACAGTTTTTCTCCGTTAATAAGAAAGGAAGGATTCGGTGAATGTGTAACTTTGATAGAGAGTGAGAAGGTGCCAGCGCTGGGCATGGCAAGTGGTCCGGTGCAGTCAGATGCTGCTGGAGAATCAGCAGCACCGTCCAACTGGGAAGAGTGACAGAAGGTGTTTGAATAAGCTGGGAACAACACAGACTTCCAGGGATGCAGGGAGGCAGGGATGCAGGGAAACTGGGATGTGTGGATGCAGGGGTTCAGGGAAATGGAGATGCAGGGATTCAGGGATGTGGGAATGCAGAGAAGCAGGGATATAGGGATGTGGGGATGCAGGGAAGTGGCAATGCAGGGAAGTGGGAGTGTAGGGAGATAGGGATGTGGGGATGCAGAGATGCAGGGAGGCAGGAATGTGGGGATGCAGGGAAGCAGGGATGCAAGACCTGACCTGATGTTCCCTCTGACCACCACATCCCTTTGCCTGTGCAGACTCTCTCCCCAGTCCCAGGGTGCTGAGGCCGCCTCAGCTCAGCTCAGCTCAGCTCAGCTCAGCTCAGCTCAGCTCAGCTCGGCTCAGCTCCTCTGGCCTCGCCAAGGAACTTGGCAAAACGAAGGGAGAGGATTACCAAGCAGAGCAGAGCCCAGCTCTTGATCTGTTCTAGGAAAGAGAGGCCACGCCAAGAACTTTCTGAAATTCCTTCCCGAAGCCTTGGCTGAAAGCCGCTGCCTCTTTGCTGAGGCATTTAGACCCTGGCAGCTCTGGGGCTCGAGCCCCAGCCCAGCTGCATTGTCTTGCCCCTTCCCAGCATCCCGGTTTAAGGAGCTGGCACCTTTGCCATGGCAGGGTCTCCCCATCCTGTGCACCTCTGCAGGTGTCCGGGAGCAGAGATGTCCCTGGCAGGCACCTCCCAGCCCCTCTTTGTCCCTGGAGATGCAGGGTGGTGCCTTCTCCAGGCCCAGCATCGCTCTCCCCTCTGCACGCTGGAAAATTCCTTTCACATGAACAGGACATATGAGTTCTCCTCTTCTCTTTGTTTCTTCAGGAAAAAAAAAATATGTAAACCCCAAATCAAATAAAATCCTATTTGTTTGTGGTCTCCAGTTGTTTGGTTGAGTCCAGAACTTGATGCAATGCTGTTGAGATGGCCACAGACTGGGCACACCCCAAACCTGCTGCAAATCTGGGAGCACCCGGCCCTGCCATCCACTGCGTGAGCCCTGGCTCGTCCCCACGTGGTGACAGAGGGATGTTCCCATGTTTCCACTGAAACTGGGAATGGTGGAGCTGGAATGGATTCAGCTCACGGAGCGGTTGCTGGCCCTGATCTGGCCGGGATGGCTGGGAGAGGCACGGGGGAAGGCGGGACGTGGAGTGAGCATCTGCTGGGAGCTCAGGGTTTGCTGTGTGGTCTTCCAGGGGGGCTCGAATTAGCCAACCAGCATCATTAAAGAGCCAAATTCATCAGTAACCTCTAATGATGGCCTTTCCCCATGGGAGGAGGCATTTTGCACCCAGAGGAGGCCATGCCACACATCACTCTTTCATCACAATATTATGGTATTTTTCCCCAATATTGACGACTGGAAGCAGCCAAACTCCTGTAGCACGGGCCTGCCAGGACCCCTGAGACCCCCACCCATGGGAGGCACCACTGAGACCCTCATGGAACCCCTGTTCTTGAGAAAACTGAGCTAAAGCAGAGTCCTGGGCATGGCCCAGCATAGAAGCATCCCTCCTGCAAGGAGGTGATGTGGGTTTAGTCCCTATCCCCAAGAGTCTGTGCCTGCTCTGAGCACCATCAGGTCCCTTTGGGGACCAGATTCACCCTCGGCATTTTAAAGGATCCGCAGGCCGGGACTGGGGACACAGCAGGAGGGACCTCCTGCCCACAGGAAGGTGCTGGAGCTTCATCACCATGATGGTGGCCAAGTCTGCACTGTTGGGAGCCTCCTGCCCAGCCAGGTTTGCATGGAGCAGTCATGATAAGGGCAGCAGGTCACAGTGTCCCTTCCGAGCCAGGACAGAGCTGTCCCCATGGCTGGGGAGCCATGAACATCCAAAGTGCCTTGGGGAGGGCAGATGGCACCTGGAGAGCACCCAGAGCGCATGCAGTGCAGGGAGAAGGCCGGGGATGTTTGGAAATGTACTTCTCCTGCTTTCACAGGGTGGCATACATTTTTCCTTCATTTAATCCTTTTTTGCTCCAATTCCCAAGTGACGAATTCTTTCCATGAGGCAGAGCCTGCCGCAACAGCTCTGCCCCCGGCTGCGGGCACTGGGGACCAGCCGAGGACCGTGCCCCTGCAGCCCTCCTCCAGCCCCAGCAGTGCTGATGCCTGGGGGCTGGCGGGAGGGTCGGAGCAGCCTCGACACCCTCCCTGGCAAAGTTTCCTCTCCTCTCACCTAGCCTGACCCCCCTTTTCCTCCTGCTCCTGCGGTTCAGCACTTTTTGGGATGATGGCAAAGCTGAACCTCCTCCACGTGCTTCGAGAGCGGAGCTGCCCGCAACCCGACAGGGTCTTAAACAGCTCCGATGTTGTCTTTATTCCAGCTCCTGAAAATTGAATTTGTTAGTGGCATAAACAGGATATAAAAGGCTGAAAACAACAGAAAAAGGAGAGGGGAACATTTTTCTCCACGGCTTTGCCTGCAATGGAGGAAGTGACCTGTTGAGGACCACATCTCCTGGCACTCTTGTGCATTGGTAAAACTCTTCTAATGGCAAACGGACCCTGGGGAGCGGCTCCATCCAGCATCCCTGGACACTCCTCATCCTTGGGGTTTTGGTAACGCAAAGATCTGCCCCTCATAATTCCTGCTCCTTCCTCCTTCTTTTTCTTTTCATGGCGTTCTCCAAAATTCACGGTGGTTTATGGTGCTCTTTGACGTCAGCCATGAATGGAGCTGCCAGGTGGTAATAATTTCCCTGAATGTCGGCTACATGCAATTATCACTCTATTTTCACCTCAGAAATATTAAAGTTTCTGTCCCTCCTGTTATTAATTCCGTGAAAATCCTTTAGAAGTCCCCGTGACACATGGCTGCCGGCCCTGGGGCGCTGGCAGCCACTGCGGGGCTGGTGCCCATGGTCCAGGCTGGCCCCAGCTGTGCCACATCCCCGGCCGTGCCAGAGGGAGGGGATGG
This sequence comes from Coracias cyanogaster, assembly GCA_033124195.1. Classification (NCBI taxonomy): domain Eukaryota; kingdom Metazoa; phylum Chordata; class Aves; order Coraciiformes; family Coraciidae; genus Coracias; species Coracias cyanogaster. The sequence continues at coordinate 10,399 of JAVSBS010024073.1, read as the reverse complement.
AGACAGTGCCCAGTGGACATGGGCACCAGGGAGGGGATGGAGACAGTGCCCGGTGGACATGGGCACCAGGGCCGGGAGCTGGGATGTCTGCTGGTGAGGATGGAGCCTGGGGCTGGGAGGGTGAGGAGGGACCAGTGTCCCCATGGGAGTCCCAAAGCCCAGGCTCCATCGACAGGGCAGGATAAGCCAAGGACTGGGTTTGCCGATGATGATGAGGCCGAGGGCCGGGGCTGCATTTACCACGATGATGGAGCAGGTGCTGGTCACTTCTTCACTCGGCTGCATGAGATCCAGCCTTACCCGCAGCTTTCTGTGCCTGGGGCCATTCGCCTGGGTGTTTCCCATCCCTGTGCCAGGGCTGATCAAAGGACTAACTCCTAGACAGCCCTTAGGACACGCTGTTTCCTTCTGGCTTGATGTCCAAGCATGAGCACATCTGTGCAGATTTGGCCAGGGCAGACAGGAGCAGAGGAGCCGTCGGCTTCGGTCATGGTACAAATCCCTGCCAGCGGGTCCACGAGGGTCAGGCTTGCTGCAAAGGGTCCAATTTCAGCTGCAGGACCCGCAGCGGTGACCAGAGCTGACACAGGGAGGTTGGATTTTAAGCAAACTGGCTTAAAACTAAGCTCTGGCACAGACACGTCATCACAGCCTTCGGCAGCTGAGTCCCAGCCGGGCGATGCTGACACCAACCCCCGGCTCTCAGCCCTGCCGTGTGCTGGGCAGCAGGTACAGCCACGCACCCGGCATTTCCCTTCCCCATGGGTACCCAGACGGGCACCCTGCTCTCCTCCAGCTGCCCAGGGGCGCTGCCGGCCTCCTCCCCACCTCCCCTCGCCAGCAGCATGCACACCGGCTGCCGCGGCAAGGGCGAGTGATGGCCACAAGTGCAGGAGCCATGAGCCCTCCCCAGGCTCTGCGGCTGCCAGGGGGAATTTCCCCATCCAGGAGCAGGAGCTGGCCCAAAACCTTTGTCTTCTGCTGGATTCCAGCTGGTGAGAGTCATCCACTGGAGTCAGAGGATTTACCCTCCTGGGGAATTATGTGCAAGAGGGAAACACGTAGTCACATTAAAATGATTTTAAAAAGGTCGGGACTTCTGAGTGCTGTCTCACGTGGAGCCAGGAACATCCATCTGACTGATGCTTCCATCTGTCTTTCTCAATAATTTCCTTAAATAGCACAAATATTAAAAGAAATTCAATTGGAATTTGGCATAAATGGATCTTAGGAGAACAGGAGAGGGCCAGCTACTAAAATACCACTGGCTCGCTCCCTTCCAGTAACAAACACACGGTTTGCACTGCTAGGAAAGCTGGTGGCCGGTGGCCGGGCGCGGTGGGGAGGAGGATGCTCCCTGGCCACCGATGATGCTTTGGCTTTGCCGGTTGTGCCAGGGGCAAGGGGCATGGTGGGCACGGCAGCAGCACCCACCTCCCCTGGGTAATCCCAGCTCCTCAGTAGCAAAATAATCTGCAGAAATGCTGCAATTTCATGTTTCCAAGCTGTCTAAAAGCCCCATCCCGCTGCCCTGAGCCCCGGGCTCCTGACCCTGCACTGCACAGCCCATCTTGCTGCCTTTGCTCGGAGAAACTTTCCCCAAGCGATGGCTGAAATGGCAGGAAGAGATTCCTGAGCAATTTTTACAGCGTGTCTCAGTTCCCTGAAGACCTCCCCTGGCTTTTGCTTTTAGTTTCATGTCCCGTCAGCTCCGCCCGGGAGCCCTGCGGTGCTGCAGAGCGGGAAGTTGGTTTATGGCCACAGTCAACGTGGGGGACTTCTCACCATTGTGTTTGCTCTTGTCCTGTCTGTCCAGCTCAGCTTCTCCTCAACGGGCCAGCAGGGATCGCAGAATCTCGGTGGCACATGTGGGATGGGGGTTGATGTCGGTGCTCAGTGTGAGCCCTCATCCACAGGGACACTGGGGATGGCGGTCATTCTGCAGAGTCTCTTCCCTGATGCCCACCCACTGCTGGAGATGCGTTGAATAAAACCTTCAACCACCCCCAACCTCCACATCCATCTCCTTCTTCCACGTTCTCCAGTGAACATCGAGGTCTAAGCACATTGTTCATGCAGCGAGCAAGAGCATCCTCCCTCTGCTCATGGCTCACCCCATTCCACCATCCTCATCTCCCGGCTACCTGCAAGCGCTGCCCAAACATCACCTTTCCCCAGGAAATCCCAGCTCAGCCACGACCACTGGCCCCGCTACGGCAGACGAGCCCCGGCACCGGAGTGATGCCCTTCCCGCAGCCCATCGGTGAGCCCGTTGGTGCCGGCCGGCGCCAAGCCCGTCCCGCCGTGGTGTTTTCCCCGCCTGACATCTGTACGGAAATTGGAAGGCGAGGCTGACATGTGTCAACAATAACTAGCGAACAAGCGCCGACGGCGGCGGCTGTCCCCACCACCTCAAGGAGGCTGGCCACTCTTGGCTGAAATCACCGCACATTGCGGCTGTGAAGCAGGAGCATTGTTTCAATTATTTCCATTATATAAAGTCAAGCCATTTAATATATTCTGCCTCAAAGGGGCTCAGCTAAAGAGATAAAATAAACACTGGAAATCTACACTGCTGGCACGGACCAGGAATTCGGTTTCGACACCAAACCTTCCCTCTCGCCTCACCGCTCGCCTTCCTTTCCTCCTCCCGGCTCCTCTCCTCCTCCCGCTGCCCCTCGGCCTTCAGCGCGGCTCAACACCAATTCTCTCCTCGGGTTTTGCTTCTGTTTTGGCAGCCGGAGCGCTCGGAGGAGGCTGCGCAGCCACACCGGTGGCCCTGGAGCCGAGCCGGAGGAGCTGCACTGGCGGGAGGGAAGCGGGAGCTCCGACACGCTCTCCGGGATGAAGGATTTGATTTCAGGCAAACTTTCAGGCAAACCTTAAATTTCTTGAGGTGCCGCATCCCCCTGAGAGCACAAACCCAGGATCAGTTGGAGCATGGTGGGAGGAGGAGGAGGAGGAAGGCAAGCGTGCTACCAGCCGCGCTCGGTGCTCTTGGCTGATGCCAGCGCTGAAGTCAGCCACCTTCACGCCATCCTCCCTCCCTGCCCGGGAGAGCCGACGGCATCCTGGCACCGAGGGGCCTCAGCAGCTCTGCTGCCGGCATGAGGGGCTGCCGGGGAGGTGGGAGCTGCCTCCCGCCATGCAGAGCCCAGCTGCTCCAGCAGCTCCAGCTGAGTGGGACCTGCTTCCCATCGCGGCTCCAGACGGCACCGGCCTCGCCGGAGCTCTCCTCCCTCGCAGGGCTGTGCTGGCCCAGGTGTTCCCAACATGCCGGGTGACGGAGGTGGCCGTGCCGCGGGATGCCCGGCGAGGGCCGCGGTGCGGTGTTAGGTGGAGCCGGCATTTCATAAGCGCGGGGGAAAGGGCCTCTGCCGAGCTGGCGTGGGGAGCGGCTGTGACTTTCCATTCCTGTGGGAAGTGGGCTGCCACTGTCCAAGCATCTGGGCTTGTTATGATGGGAGAGGAATGCCAAATATTTTTCTTCCTTATCCACTACCATCCGCTCAAACCCTCCTCTGATCAAACCCACATTGATCGCCTGGGATGCACGAGGGCCCCCGCTCTGGAGATATCCCTCCCAACAGCTGCTCCAGCCCTCCTGGCTGCGGGAAGCTCATTGTGTCTGGGGAGAAGAGCCTGCCTTTGTCCGGGGGCTCCCTCCATCCCACTGCCCCTCGCTGTCTCCTTTCCCTAGCTGCCAGACAGCTCCAGCTGCTTTGTTTTCATTTTGCTGCCTTGGCCAGGAGCATCCCTGATGCCTGCATCCCTGTGCCAGCATCCGAGTACCAGCATCCCTGTGCCAGCATCGCTGGTGTCTACATCCCTGGTATCTGCACCCCTGGTGTCAGCATCCAGTACCAGCATCCCCGTGCCAGCATCCATGATGTCTGCATTCCAATGCCAACATCCCTGTGCCAGGAGCCCAGCAGGACCACGCTGTCCCTTCCGGCGCTCTGGGCATCCCAAAAGCAGCCTCTGGGATGGTGTCACGGGCGTGTGCTGCCTTGGAGGGTCACCAAGATTCTTCCCGAGATGAAAGCGTGCTCAAGTGTCAAGCAAACTTTCCAAATTATCTTCCTGGACACTTTGTCTCTGGTGCTTTGGAAGGCGGAGGAGGAACATTTCATTCCCTCTGCGCTGGCGCGGAGCGGGGCTGCGTGAGGAGCTGGGAGCTGCCGGCGGCACCAGCAGCCTTGGCCTCGCTTCTCCCCGGCATCCCCCGTGAGTCACTGCAGTTGCCGCCCCGGCATCGCCAGCCGAGCTCCCCGGAAACGCCTCCCGGCACAAGAGAGAGGTAACGGGTGCCCAGCTGATCTGTGGTCAACACATCACCTCTTCCCGCTGTGGTTTTTAGAGGAGTCATCAGAAATAGCCAAATTCAGGCTAATGAGAGGATTTCTCCGCTCCATCGCGGACAACCGGCACCGCTGGCGGGGACCCAGGACCAGCAGCTTTGCTGGCCTTGGCAAAGCCCCCGCATGATCGCGGAGCTGAGCGTGCTGCCGCGTGCCATCCTCGAGGACCCAGTGCTAATGAGAGGCACCTAATTAGCGCGCTCCTGCGAGGGGCTCACCCTGGCAGGGCTCGCTCCGGCGTCCACTTGCTCGCGCCAGCAGCCGGCGAGGGCGACCGAGGACGAGGCATTTCCCTGGCCCTTACACAGCCTTTTCCTTCCAGGTCTGGACAAGAATTGCCAGTCAGCTCCCGTGGAGCTGGGATGGCCCCGCCACAGGGTGAAGAGCTGCCACGAGCTCTGCCAGGGTGCCAGCCCCGGTGGGCACCCACGACTTGCCACGGCCACGGGCATCCGTCTCCGGCAGTGCCTGCCAGCACTGGTGCAGCTGCCTGTGACTGGGAGATACTCAAGGATCTCCAGCGCCATTCCCATATCCCTATGTTTCTCGGCTGCCGTGCCGGGATGGCGGTGCCCCCACAGCCCCCCCAGCCCACGCGATGGGGATGCCGTGTTGCAGGGTTGGTTGTTTATGGAAAGTAATGCAGAGCCAGGTGCTGGAAACCTGCCCTTTAGGGGTCATTTTTCAATTTATTTCATATTGGCATTGGAAAAAAGACCCAGAATGATCCTGTTATTACTCCTGGTTTCCTATGGCGAGGCCGAAGGGGCCTGAAACGGCTCCTTTGTTGTCTGAATCATTAACTCTTGGGGAATGAACTGCTGCGGTGCCGGATGGGAGCAGTGGGGAGAGATGTTTGGTGGGGCTGGGGGGAGAGAGTGAGCCAGAGGGAGACTTTTGTGGGGGTAGAGAGTGAAGTAACCCCATGTGCCTTCCCTGGGCATGGCTGAACATCCCAGGGCACTGATGCACACATCCACTGCATCCCCATGGATGGCCCTCCCCAGTGTGATGAGTTTGCTGGTGCTCAGGAGTCCTCAGCCCAGGTAAAGCAGACCCAGATGGGAATGAGCCTACCCCGGCTGCCCTCAGCCCTGCCTGCGGGAGCAGATCCCACTAAAATCAGGGCACCCTGCAAGAGTGAAGCAGGCAGGAACTCTCCTTGGGTGATGGGAAGCCATCAGGACTGGGGGCCACCAAGGTCCAGCCCCCTCCATGGAGCGAGAGGGGATGCTCGTGATGGCAGAGCCACCTGAGCACAGCTCAAGACATGCTGGGTTTGCCCCCCAAAACATGGGAGAAAATTCTTGGCCCTTTTATTTCCCTGTGCCTCGGGGTGTGGGATGGGCAGGATGGTCAGCATCCGTCCCAGGATGCTTGGGGAGTCCCAAGAAGCCCCCTCTGTGTCCTCGCCGGGGGGAGAAGAGGGGTGTAATGTGCTGGTTTGCACTTGCCGATGCTGAGGGCTGTTGTCAGGGCTGTCACCGGTGGCCCTGGAGCGTGTTGGGGAGGTCACCAGGCTGCACCAGGGCACGATCCCAGCACAGGGCTGACATGATCGGGTGGGCACATGGAGCTCCCAGACACCCATGGCTTAACCCGCAAGTACCCAGCGAGCGAGGCTGTGTAGCTGAGCCCCTTCCCCCTAGTCCCGCACCCACCCCCAGGCACACCGAGAACAGCCAGGGTGCATTTTGGGGAGCACCGTGTGGGGCCAGGGCTGCGGGCGGCTGCCTGGGAGCTGGGAATAGCTCAGCTCGGCTCAGTGCAGCTCAGCTTAGTGCACCTTGGCACAGCTGAGCTCAGCTTGGTGTAGTTCAGCTTGGCTTGGCACAGCTTGGCTTGGCTCAGCGCAGCTGGGCTCAGCGTGGCACAACTTAGCTGGGCTCGGCACAGCTTGGCTCGGAACAACTCAGCGCACCTTGGCTCAGCACAGCTCGGCTTGGCACAACTCGGCTCAGCACAGCTCAGCTCAGCTTAGCTCGGCACCACTGGGCTCAGCTCAGCGCAGCTCCCGCAGCTCAGAGCGACGTGACTTACGAGGCGCTCGGAAAATCAGAGTCAGATGCAATCCTGGGAATAGCAAGAGCAGATCCGCAGCCGGAGCTGCCGGAACCCCAGCACGGCTCCAAGCCCGGCCGGCCTGCCCGGGGGACTCGGCCATGCTCCGGGGGCTGCCGCCAGCCCCCCCAACCCTACTGGGGTTGCCAGGGCTGGGAGCGGGGGGCTGAGCTCGGGAGTGGGGGGCTGGTGCAGGCAGCGTCACCCGCCTGGCTCCACCCCCCCCCAAATCGCAGGGGGCTTCGCCCGTGACCCCAGCGCTGGGATGGCAGCGGGACAGTCGGACTGCGGCGGGACAGCGGGACGGTTCCCAGCCGAGGTGGCGGCTGCAGGGGGGTACTCCAGCCAATCTGTTTGCGAGTCGCTTTGTTGCTGCCGGGGGATTTTTTTTTTTTTTT
>JAVSBS010024070.1:9773-21268 GCA_033124195.1 Coracias cyanogaster | reverse complement strand
CGGGAAGCTGGCACTGCTTGATGGGAAGCAGAAATGGCCCCCGCGCCCCTCAGTTGTTTTTTTTGAGGTGGATTTGTGCTGAAACAGCTCAAAGAGGCTTCGTTGTCAGGAGGGGCCAAGAATAAACAGCTCCCTGGAGTTAGGTACCTGGGCGGGGACTGCGGAAGAGCTTCGCCCTGAGAAAGCGTTTACTTTGGAGGGGATTTAAAAGTTTTATATGTAATAATTAACAAATATACAACATCCAGTGTATCCTCTACAAGGGGAGTTACCTCTGATGTGACGTCTTTTTGAAAAATGAAACAAACTGCTAAATAAAACCCCTGCTTGTGGCTGGAGAGACCCGTCCTGGCCCTGGTGGAACATGTAAGATGTTCAAACCCATTTCGGTAAGAACAAGGCAAAGCCGAGGGTTGAAGGTAGGCAAGGAGGGGACTGGCATTGCTTCGGGGGTGGCAAAGGACTGGGGGCGCTGTGGGTACAGGGCATGGAAGATGCTGCTTTTGCCTGTTGGCATTTCAAATACAGGTAAGGGAGACCCAATGAGATGTGCAATTTAACTGTTTTCCTTCAGGACAACAAATCAATACAGATCATTTGCTGGTTTTAAGCACGGCCTCAGCTCTGGCCGGCAAATTCAACCCTGTCCTGTCCCAGCCTCGCAACACTGTCCCTGTTAACTCTTCCCTCGGCTAGTTTATAAACCCCAGGACTGATTCAAGCCGACTTGCCACCCAGACCTACCCTTTCTGGGGGAGATCAGCTCCCGCTTTGCAAAGAGGCCCAGGACAGGCTCTCGGCCATGCAAACCCGCGTTGAACAGACAGCATCGCCCCCTCTCCCTTTCGTTTTTCTTCCTAATTTGCAACCTTTTAAATTTTTAATCTCTCTGCCTCCCCCTCCGCTGCCCCAGGGTGCTGTTACCTGCGCTCGCTGCCCGCCCCACGGTTCTCCGGCTGCTCGGGCACCCAGCAGTAGTTATCCGCCGCATTTTTGGCTGGTTGCTTTTCCCGCTTTGCCGCCCTCCTCCTGCAAGCCACAAGGGCCAGGGCAAAGGCCAGGAGCAGCAGGATGGCTACCAGGCTACCCAGGATGTAATAGAGGAGCAGCCTGGGGCCGTCGGTGCTGTGCTCGGGGCCAGGTGCCGATCCTATGGCTGTGGGAGCCGGCGGCGTCACCCTGATGGGGACGCCCAAGCTCTGGGGGATGCCTGTGGTCCATGGGGCACCTGCGGTCCCGAGGATGCTCGTTGTCCGTGGGATGTTCGTGGTCCGTGGGATGTTCGTGGTCTGCGGGATGCTCGTGGTCTGCGGGATGCTCGTGGTGCTGTTGGAGGCTGTCGTGGGGTCCTCTCCAGTGGTGGAAGCGGCGCGGCAGCCACGTCTATCATCCTCCAGGAGGAAGCCAGGCTGGCAGAGGCACTCGAAGCTACCGGGCAGGTTACGGCAGGAGCCCTGGCAGGGTTCCCGTAGACACTCGTCCACGTCCACGCAGGCATTGGCACTGCCGGGCTGGCGCTGGTAGCCGGGCCGGCAAACGCACTGGAAGGAGCCTGGGACGTTGAGGCAGATCTGGGGGCAGATGCCGGGCTGGGCACACTCATCCTCATCGCGGCAATGGCGGCCATCCGGCCCCGCCGGCCGGTAGCCAGGCTGGCAGAGGCAGACGAAGCTGCCGGCCGTGTTGTGGCACTCGTGCTGGCACGGCGCGGACAGGCACTCGTCCACATCCAGGCAGCGCCGGCCGTCGGGTGCCAGGGCGTAGCCGGCCTCGCAGCTGCACTCGAAGCCGCCGGGCCGGGTCTGGCAGGTCCCCTGGCAGGGGTTGGGGTGGCAGGTGTCCTCAGGCAGGCAGGAGGCCATGTCGGGAGCCAAGGCGTAGCCGGGATGGCAGGCGCATTGCGGGGGCTTTCCCGGCGCCTCCAGGCACTGCTGCTGGCAGCCCCCGTTGCGGTCGGCGCAGGCGGTGGGGCAGAGGGGTCCGGGGGGGTGCCAGGCGAAGCCTCCTCCCTCCGAGGGCCCCTTGCAGAGGGCGAAGACCGGACCTTCGCCGCCTTCACAGTAAGCCTCTGCGAGCGTGCCGAAGGGGGCCACCTCCAGCCGGGGGCTGCGAACCCCAAAGGGCGTGTTGTAGGTGACCTGTCCTGGCCCGGCCATCGGCAGGAGCCCGCACATCCCTCGGAAGCTGAACTTGCAGAGGTAGGCGGGCAGCTGGGCCCGGCACCCGTGGTCGGCCCAGCCGGCGGTGCCAGTCGGCGGGTCCAGCCGCAGGCTGACGCAGCGGGCGCTGAGGCAGGTGATGGCCGGCTCGGACAGCCAGGCCGCATAGCCCCCGGGCTCCCCGCCGGCCACCCAGGCGAAGCCCCGCAGGGGTTCCTGCGGCTGGACGCAGTGACCCTTTGACAGCGACAGCCCGATCCAGGCCGGGCCTGGCCAGCCGGCCGCTTCCAGCAGCTCCCGCAGCCGCTCGGCCTCGACGGGGCTGCGCGCCGGAGCCAGGTTGCCGCCGTTGTGCCGGCAGCGTTGCTGGGCGTCGTTCCAGCCCAGGTGAGCCTGGTGGAGGGTGTAGCAGGCGTTGCCGGCGCAGACCACCTTGGTGTCCTCCCCGCTGGATCCCCGCACCAGCAAGAGCAGCGGCAGCAGCCAGACCACGGCCATCCCGCCGGCTGGACAGATGGACGGATGGGCTCGTCAGCCGCCAGCTCACATCCCCTCGTCCTGCCGAGCTCACCCTACGTGCATCCTGTGCTCCCCGGTCTCCTATTTATCACCGGAGGCTACGGCTTCCTGTAGCGTGGCTGCTTGCTGGTGGCAGCCCAGGCGATGGCCGCGTTGTCCTCCCCTTCCCCCCGGCTCCTCGCTCCCATCCTCAAAGCTTTGCTTGTGCTTTGACCGGTGACGCTTTTCTGAGGGACAAACCAGCCGGGTTCCTGCTTTTGTTTTTGTTTTTCCAGGGCTCGATCGACTCACTCGCCCCGGCAGATGATTTTTTTTTCATCCCTATTAGGGCCTGATCGTTTTCAAGCATGTATTGCTAAAAGGGGAAGAAAAAAACAAAACCAAAACCCACCCAAAAATAAAAAGCCGTGGGATCTCTTGCTATCGGCCTGTAAAAGAAACGGAACATTTGGCGCCGTGTCTCACATGCATGTGCATTTTTCTCCTTCTTCGCGCGCTTTAAATAGACGGACAAGCCCTGAAATAGGAGCTGGGTCGTGGGAAGGTCCAGGCTGCCAGGACGGAGCCGAGCTCGGCCGGTCGCCGGTGCCACTTGGCGCAAACCCTCCGTGATGCTGCGATGTTCCACGTTAATAATTCGTGTTAATAACCCACTTGACGTAGGGCTGGGCTTGGCCGATGGCGGCGGCTCTGCAGGAGGTCAGTAGAGCAAGGGCCAAGGCGTTAATGCAGCATTTAAACTGTAATGTTTAAGCAAATCTTCACGGCCCAAAAGCCCCTAGAAAGGCTTGGAGCAACTTCTCTGCAACAGTGTTTTCGGATCCAAAAGCATTTCAGCAGCATGCTCGGAAGTTGAAATATTTCATAATGTTTCAAGTAACAATTTGCCAGGGCAGAATTTGCGGTGGTTATCCTGGGCCGGAGATGCCATGCGATGCGGTGACTTCATTTCTGCCCCAGCAGAGAAGTTGGGATGGTGACAGGGTTTTAGAGGGTGCAGATGAATGGGTTTGCCCCAAAGAAGGGAGGGCTGCAGGGCGGTGTCTCCAGACACCACCTACTGCACTTTCCACTTGCTGTTTGGAGACCCTTGGATGAAATCGAGCAGGTAGAGTGGTTTGATGGCATGTTTTACACGTCGTGCAATGTGGGGAGGTTTACTCATCATAATACATGGTACAGTGAGGGGGGATATAGCAAATGAGCAAAAAGCTAATGAGTTTAAAAAAAAAAAGAATCCCAGTTCCCTTGCTGATGGTCCACCTGCCCCTCTGCATCCCCAGGGTCTTGTCCTGGAGCTTCCTTCTTGCAGTAGCTTGACCTGCGAGTCTCTCTTATCTTTTCCTGCTTAGCAGGCATCTGTCATAACCACAAACTCAATGTTCACTCCAGTGATCTTCCTATTTGTTGATTTATCAGCCTTTTGTGTGCTGAGTTAGCTCAGTGACACGGTAGCGAGCGACAGCAAGCCCACCAAGGAAGCGAAACAAGAAACCCCATTGTTCACTTCCCTCCTTTGTGCCCTGCATAGAAAAGTTTCCAAAAATCCCAATACTGAAGACTACAGATTTGTGTTTTTCTTCTCCGGGCCTGTTCATGGACAGCATTCCTGGAAGAGCCCTGCTCGCTGGGATGTCGTCTGGCCAACAGCAGCAGGGACTGGGGCTGGGGTTTGGGTCTTGGCACATCTGAAGCTGGACCACATTTGGTCAAGCACTGAAACAGGCTGCCTGGGGAAATGATGGAATCACCATCCCTGGAGGTGTTAAAAAGATGTGTAGATGTGGCACTTTGGGACATGGTTTAGTGGTCATGGTAGTGTTGGGTTGATGGCTGGACTTGATTTTTCCAACCTTAATGATTCTATGAAAGGTTGCAACAGCCACAGAGAAAAAAATACTTTGATGCCATCTCAGATTGTTTTTATTTGGAATTTCCTACTGGAAGAAACTGGGGGGATTTTAATTTAGATTTGTACGAAATAAAAGAGCTCGACACAAGAGCATTTCCCTCCTGCAAAGCCAGTATGTGCCTTTGCTTTTATAAAAACACTGCTGGTGTTTGCCCATGCCCGCTGCGGTGGCCAGACGAGCCGAGTGCTCAGCTGACTTTTTATTTCAGCCCAAACAAGCATTTTTTGTCCAGCCAAGTTCCGTGGACAAAAAAATGGCCATTTCTAACTATAGCTCCTCCGACGTTTCCAAGCTGGGGTTGCGGATAAAACAAAAAATACTTAAAAAATAATGTCTACTTGCATCTCTAAGAGTCATTCCAGCAGAGGAATTAATGCACTGCTGGCCATGTTCTTCATTAGGATGTGCACAAGCGGGAAGTCAGGGCTCCTGTCTTGAAGAGAACTTTGCAGCGTCAGATCCTTTCTTTTAATTTGCAAGAATCCAGCTAATAACTTTTCCAATGGCTTGCTTTATTTTTTTTCCCCTCAATAAATGTTTGAACGTTCCTGCTAGAGCTGTTTGCGGGCTGGTTACAATTTCACGGACAGGAAAACCTCCCCCCACCACTTTTTCATCTGCAAAGCTTATGCTGATACTTTTCCCCACAGTTTTGGCAAGGGAGTAGTTTTTGGTGACTTGAAAACACATTGTGCTTCGATTGTCTTTTATGAAATACGCCACGCTTTTGAAATTTTTGCCGCAGTTGGGCTGACGTTCCCATTTGAAAATCAATCAAAGTCCCACTTTCTGAGTGAAAAGGGGGTGTGCTTCTCAACCCTCGCAGCTGGAGACATCTATAAACCCTAGTTTCAGAGAATAATCAAACCCAAATTATCTTCTGGAGATCAGAAATCCCCCCCGAATGGCATATTGCGCTTCAAAAAGAATCTAGAAAATTCAATTAAAAATAAAATTTTAAAAAAACCAGCTTGCTGAAGGAGCTGGTTAAAAAAATGCTTCTCCGAGGCCAAAGAAGGAAACATGAACCGTCTGCTTGACATCAGCAAGGGCTGTTTGTGCAAACCCCCGAGGCTGGGACAAGGGACAATGGGGCCAGGGAAGGGGGGACACCTGCGCCAGCAGCAGCCGGAGAAGAATAGGAGGAACTGGGCTTCCTCTGGGGACGTCCTCAAGGACATGGCGCCGAGTCGGTGGCCTGCAGTGAGTTGCCCTTTCTCTGGGCGAGGAGTGGGCAGGCTCCTGGGATGGGGGAACGTGCTCTGCATGTGAAATCTGGGGGAATTTGGGCGACGTGGAGCTGGGTTGGCTCCTGCTAATGCCAAACGCAGGCACTGGAGAGGCTGACACGTGGTTGCGTGAATGCACCTTAATCTTGAAGATTTACGGCAACACCAGAGTGGGTATTAAGATTTTTATCATTGAGTCATTTTGGTTGGAAGAGACCTTTAAGCTCGAGTCCATCTGCTTTTAAAGCAAGAAATTATTAATATTATCAGGGCTGACTGGAACATTTTCCAGGTAAATATGTTTTGAAGGACAATGCTTCATGGCCAGTGTTTGAGGCCCTTACAGGAATTAGCTGTAACGGAAACAAAATCCAAAGCACCAGGAACAGGACGTTGCTTTAATTAGTTTCCAGCTACCATCGCTACTCTATTTATGGCAACAGTAGGTGCGTTTGCTTGCAGGTAAAGAAGAAACATGATTTTTAAGGGTCTCCTCTTTATGAACCTGTGGCTTGCCGTTGACTTGCTCACTCAGCAGCTCAAAGCAACTATTTGTGACATATTTTTCAGATGCAGCTGGGCACGGGGAGGTGTTTCTCCAGCAGCAGAGTCACGAAGCCTTCGCCAGGCTGCTGGAGACCCTGCGAGTTATTTAAAAATTCCCGGAAGGAAGTAGAAAAATAAACAACATTGGATACAAGGTGGGAGAGGGGAGAAAAACCACTTCCAAAACCCGGAGAGCAATGGGAGGGATGGAGGAAGGCTTTGCAAACAGCCACGAGCAGCGTGGTCCCAGCAAACTTAATTAATGCATGAACAGCTTATTCGTTAATGCAATGCTTTGTGGGAAACATACACCCTCTCATTATTTATTTGTAGTTACAGCTTTTATGTATAATTATAGTATTTATTTATAGTTATAAGGCTTATATATATATATAAATATTTATATATAGTTATAGGCTTTATTTATAGTTTTATCCTTTATTTATAGTTACAGCCTTTATTTATAGTTATAGGCTTTATTTATAGTTACAGTATTTATTCTGTTATTTTATATATATATATATATAAAACAGTATTACACACACAAACACATGTGCGTAATTCACATATGGATTTTTAAACCTTGTTCTATGTATTTTTATCAACAGGTATATGAGAATTCCCTTTGGGCTACAGCAGGTTCTCCCAAGTCCGACCGAGGAATACCACCTTGCCAGGGTTTTCGCCAGGGAAACAGTGAAAGAAAAACACTCCCTGCAAATAGACGTGACAAAGCAAGTGAAAATATTTTGAGTGGAGCCCTTCATGAGCAAACTGTGGGGTTGGGAAGGGTTATTCGGGAGTTGTGGGCCAGGGAAAACACAGCTCGTGTGCCAGCCTGTGCTGGTCTTCTAGGAAAAAAAAGCATTTCCCTGGGATGTTTTTACCTCCAGAGACCCTCCTGGGGATGGGATTACGGAGGGTCAGCAGCAGTCTGCTCTGGGAACATCAATCCCATGCCCAAATAATTCATGGACCACCTGAGACTAATAAATAGTCTGGTTTTACTGAGCTGTGGTCCTAGAAAATCTTTGGGGGGAAAAAGAAAAACAAACAACAAACAAAACCCCAAATTCTTATTGATTTGTGAAGTGAAGAGGTGGTTTGGCTTCCAGCTAGGAGCTGGGTGGGAGGACACCGAGACCTTACATCTCCACCGATGGCCTGGGTGCTGCCGTGCTTTTCTTTTCCCTTGAGCTCCCCTGGGTTTTCAGAACCATTTTGGGAGGAAAATTCAAGCACATATGGTGAGGAGAAGATGGGAGGGAGAGGCAGCATGCATCCAAGCTCATAAACTGTGCCCTTCTCATTCCTTTTTATTGCCTTCAGTTATTTCCCTGGGTACGAATTTCCCATGTAAATTGTGAGTCTGGCTTTATCGGCGGCGGGGAATGGCTTCGAAACGTTGTTTTTATGAAGTGTGTTCCCCAATTGAATGGGTGGTTTAAAGGGCAGGTGGTTATCAGGGCTGGGTTGCTCATCGCCCTGGCCTCCCTTCTGCAATCCTGATGGTCAGCATAGATCTATACTTTTTTTTTTTTTCTGGGGAACTGCTACTCCTACATAATTCCCGAAACTATGAAGCCTGGGATCTGTACTTGATTTTCCATTTATAACAGGTTTTTGCTGCTGTTATTTACATGTAGTGCAGCCAAAGCAAGTGGCCCTGAGCTGGACTTGGGCTCTGCTGTGGCTGGTTTGGTACAGACCCAGAGCGATGACAAAAATCCCTCGCTCGGAGATCTGGGTTATCTACATCAATCCTATCTGAGCAGAAGGGTTAAATCCAGGGGAAGGGTTTCCATCAGCAGTGGGGGCCGGAAGCGACATGAGGTGGAAGGTCCTTGTCTCTGTGCACATGCAGAAGCTGTGGGACCCCCCTTCAGCATGGTCATGGACAGCATCTGCTCCATCACTGTCATAATAAGGATATATCATATATATATTTATATATCAGCTGGAATTCGTGGCTCAAGTCATGGCCGCAAAGCAGCGTCTCTTAAAAAGGGAGCAAAAAGGGGCTTTTGGATGTAAAATGTCTCCTGAGGGCTGTTCTGAGAGTCTTTTCAAAAACAGTTTTCTGCATTCCAGCAGCTCTGATGTAGCTCCCCAGGAGCCTGGAAAACAAGATTTAAAAATGGGATCTCTTGATTGACAAATGCTGGGTAAAGTCCAACAGGGCTGGCTCCAAAAGCGTTATGGACCTGACCCGACACGTTTGGGATGGAGCCGGGGAAAATGGGGATGCGAAGCATGTGGGATGGGGACCAGCAGCGCCGGCATGAACCCGGTGCTTTAAACCCCATCCTGGGGCTCCACAGAGAGGTTCTGGGGGGTTGCTGGGGGTTTTTTTTGGCCCTCCTCAGAGAAGGGCACCATCAGGGAAGTCTTTAAGTCACTCCTTTTGGGTAGAGCTCACTGCAAGCCCCAAGGAAGCGTCCCGGGCTGAACCTGGGCATCTGTGCTGCCCAAGCCACCCACCACACTGCCACGATACCGGCATGAGGAGCAGCAGGTCCTTGGGTTGCTGCACCTCATGCAGGTGATGGGGATTAGGGGCTGGGCTTATAAGGGCTTAATGAGCATAAGCTATTTCAGCCGGCTGCTCTCCCAGCACAGTTTTTCTGAGAGCTTGGGCTGTGAGGACCTTCTCTGTACTGTGCATCAAACGTTGCTCCAAATTCAACGTGTTTTGGTTCTACGGAGTCCAGGCGAGCATCTCGAGACCTTGCTACTGCAGGTAGGGAGTGAAATGGATGAAATATGCGTTGCTAAAAGGTCTGGGGAAGCTTCTCAGAGGTGTTTTTGTCTTGGCTCTGGTGGTGCTATAGCTGCTGGTTTGTAGTTGGTAAATACCAAGAAGCTGTTTTGGTGGAGCTTGCTGGGGCTGAGCTATGGTGCGTTGTGGACCACTGTGGCTTTGGTGTTGAGATGTTGAGGTGGCAGGCTCTTTGTCTCGGTTAGGTGACCAAACGCTGCCTTAAGGCAACAGGGCAAGGCTCAGGCATGGTGGCCTACCAAGGGCTGTGGTGGGTTTGTCTTGGGAGAGCCCAAATCCAGAGCCACTATCAACACCTCCCAGGGAGAATGGAGCTGCAGTGATCTGGCTCTTTCCGTGGTGGGTTTGCCTTTGGTGAAGGTGGTGGGTAGGGCTGTTTATTCGCTGGGGGCCACAGGGAAAGGAGCTGCCTGTTGCTGATTAAACGCTTGCAGATGGAGTTTTGGGTTGTTATCTTGGAGAACACGCTGTTCAGGAAAGCATGGGGGAAACGGGGCCCCAGCCGTGTGTTTTTATGGTTTCCTAGCTGTACAGCAAAATCAATGCCGCGCTCGCTTCAGCAACGCGCTGGTAAAACATGGGGCAAAATGTTCATGCAATGCTCGTCTCTTATTTAACCGCGAGAAGATGTGATGGTTCCTTCTTGCCAGTGTTAATGGCCTGTGGAGAGGACAGTGTGGGACCTCAATGGTGGGTCCTGAGTGTGTGACTTGATTTCTGGATAACACAGGGAGCGCGTACAGTTTTTTTCTCCTGCAGCAAATAACAAAGTCATCTTGCCAAAGGGTAAAAAATAATGTTAAAAAAATAATAATAATCGTGGAATAAATATCCTCTAAAAAAACGCATTTGAAGAAACAAAATCAGCTGGGGGAAAAACTGGGACAAACTGGCAGGATTCACAAGCAACCCGAAGGCTTCCAATATCTACGTGGCAATGTGGTGCTTTACTTACGTGGTGGGTTTTTTTTTTTCTCCCCTCTATTAGCTCTTTGTGTTTAATTGTGGCAAAGCAAGCACAGATGTGAACTCCTCAGCCCCAGCACCAAAAGCTCCTCATGCCCTTTAATGGTCTGAAAACCTTGTTATTGCTTAATTAAGTACAACTGGCGCAACAGATGCTGTGTGATGGAGTGGAAAAGGAGTGTTAGTTGGTGGCCCAAACCTCTGAGGAGGGGGCTTGGGGATGGAGGTGGGCTCCTGGTGCTGGCCTGGCTTTTGGGTACGCTTTGCTCCCCAGTTCCAAACCAGCTTGTACAGGGAGGTTTGTCCTTTGGCCCTTTTACCCTATGTTAGGAAAACTCTTGTTAATTCTTGTTGTTTTTCCCAGCAAAGGTGAGGTTTTTTTGATGGGGAAGTGAATACCCACCTGGATGGAAGGAAATAGCGAGTGAGGAGAGGATGGAGCAGCTCCCACCCAATTATCCCATCCCTTCTGAGCATCAGCCCAGCATTAGTGTCTTTTTCCTCCTTTCAGGATAAATTTGCTATTTGTATGGAAGTCCTGATTTATGGGGTTCTTAAAAATCCTATCAGCATGCAGTTGAAGCACCCTCCCTGCAGCTTTATCAGCTTTGACGGTTCCTTGCTTCTGTTGACGTTTCTCCAACACTGAAGCAACTTCCAGGCTAAAACTGGGGGGGAACGGATGGATTTGGGTGGGTTTTTAACTCTCCTGACAGCAGATGCGCTCAGGACACTGAGCTCCTCTGCACCCAAACTCCTCCACACCCGAAATCCTTTGAGCATCCTCCAGTGGGAGGGCATGGATGGGGGGGTTGCCAGGTCTGGTGGGAGCATGAGGTCCTGAGCTGGCAGCATGCAAGGGGAAGCCCAGGAGATGGTGGCAGCTAAAAGGGGTCTGTGGCATCTCTGATGGCCATCAGGCAAAACAGCAGCTCTGCGCTGTGAGCTGCTGGTGGCACCAGCTGAGGTTCCTTGTTGTCCATGTACTTCTCTGGTGGGATCCCCGTGTCCCGGCTGTCCCTTCCTGTGCTGGCTTGCTTGGGTGAGACATTTGCAGGTGCTAGGTGGGGTCTCTGCCAGGCGGGAGGGAGCTGATGCAGTGTTATTAGCAGGAATAGTGATAATGGGTAACATATGCTGCTGGAGGTCAACCAAGGACACCTGCCACTGCCTCTGGGCTGAAATCCTCCCCAGCTGGGCTGCTCAGAGACAGGATACACCCCACAGAGGGAGGCTGAGCTGTGGAACTGGTGCTGGGCTCCTTGCTGAGCAGTTCCCGTGCTCTGCCTTATCGCTGTCAAACCCTGCATGTGGAGTTTGCGTGCTTCAAGGGGCCTGTCAGAAAGATGGGGACAGACTTTTGAGCAGGGCCTGTTGGGACAGG
>JAVSBS010024067.1:0-15869 GCA_033124195.1 Coracias cyanogaster | reverse complement strand
AGGGGCCAGTCTCTTTTCCATGGTGCCCAGTAATAGGACAAGGAATAATGGGTATAAGCTAGTACATAGGAAGTTCCGCCTCAATATGAGGAGAAACTTCTACACTGTGAGCGGAGCACTGGGGCAGGCTGTCCAGAGAGGTTGTGGATTCTCCTTCTCTGGAGACTTTCAGAACCTGCCTGGATGCATTCAGGTGTGGCCTGCCCGAGGCGATCCTGCTTTGTGAGGTGGATTGAACTAGATGATCTCTAGAGGACCCTTCCAACCCCTAAGATTCTATGATTCTATGAATCTATAAATGGCCTCATTACTGCTAAGATAATTGGGTAAAATATCAGTGCTGCTAAAAAAAAATAAATGTTTGCCACTATCTTTAATGTGTCATTGCATAACCTAGCTTTGTATTCAAGAATTTCAAGCCTACATTGTATTTGGTGACATTGATTTCTTTGGTACCTATTTGATCTGTAACAGTGTTCATACTCTCTTTCTTAAAGAGAAGTTAGCAAAAAAAACAAAACAGAGTGGATTCCGGACACTGATCCTGACACTGAAATGTAAATGATGAATCCAGTCCACTGAGAATTAGACCTTAATGCACAGTGATCGCAACGAGGTGCACACGTTTGCTGCTGCAGAGCAGGGCAGTCCTCCAGCCACCCCCCGCCACGCTGCCTCTTGCATGCTGGCACAGGCATTTGTGTACCTCTTCATCTCAAGCTTTTTAAAAAAATTATGTTCAAGTGACAGTGTTACTTGCTTCATGAGCAGTGATGAACAGTTGTGCTCACTGCATTTGTAAAATTCAATGCTTTTTTTATGGCTGTCCCAAAGAACTTTGCAATCATCACTTAAACCAAATTCCGTGGTGGGCATTTCCAGCTCTTCATGATCTCTCATGGCACTCTTCTAAAAAGTGTGCCTAGAAGAAGAAAGGATTTTTTTAAAGGATTTTTAAAAATATATTTATTTATTAAATTGAAAAAAGTCCAGCAAGCAAGGCCTGGCTCCATGAGGACAGGTGACTAAAGCTTATGGTGCAAACAGCATCTGAATATCCGAGGATCTAAGCTAACTGCCTATCCTCAAATAATATTCCGATAGCATTCATCAATATTAAGGTCATCCTGAGGCACAATGCTAAGTAAGAATTAGTGACACGTACACAATGTTTTTATTTAATAGTTTGCTTTAAGGTAGTTGTGCAATTCTGCACCCAGGCATGCAGCTGGTCTCTGACATCTTTCGGAAGCATCCCACCATCATCCTCACCACAGCTTCTGATCAACCAGCTCAGCCATCGAGTCTGGCTGCAGGCAGCCCCCTGTGAGGGAGTGGGGATTTGGTTTGGCCGGTGGGCAGTTCTTCTGGCAGGAGAGGTGTGGATGTACATCTCCAGGGCAGCTTGGCAAGATCAAGGAAGGGCCAGCAGCCAAAGCTAGCCATGGAGGGAAGAGCAATAACCAGTGAAGGGGAAGAAGGGTTGTACAGTTCCAAGTACAGCACAGAACTGATTCTGGCCATTAAATGCTACACTAGCTGACTATAATTCCTCTTCTCATCATCTTCAGTTTGATGACAACTGGCATGACAAATTTTTGCTAACTTCTTTAAGTGATAGGTTCCCAGATCCTTTCTGTTCAAATGTAAGCCCAAAGTTGCAGTTTCCCTTTTCCTGGGAACACGTGGATTTGGTTAAACCTTCTGTACGTGCCAGTGAAAACTCGCAGGCAGACAGAGGTGCCTTTTCTGCTGTCCCTAATTCTATGGGCTGCTATATGCCAAGGTGGGAAACTGAAATACTGAATAATAAATGTTTATTACTGTAACATTTAAATATTTGAAATTCATTAAGGGAGTCTTTTCATTTCAGTGTTACTTTATTTAACTGTTATTGTTTCTGCGGTTTTCAGATCACCACATCCTGACCAACAAAATGGTTGGAATTTATTCTGGGCTTTGTCATTTCTTGAACTTTGAGGCATAAAAAAGGATGCTTATCTCCTGTCAAGCTCCTTAGAGAGCTATGAGGAAATGAGCAATAAAAGGCTCTTTGATACTCTTTTAACTTTAGTTTATTATCTAATATAGTGACTGATGTGTGGAAACTAACTGAGAGATTTCACATGTTTATAGTTACAAAGCCCTTAACAGCTGTAGCTATGAGCTGAACACTAATGTCTTTTTGAAATGTGTTTTTATAAATGTAACATTAAATCATTGTGATTTTGTAAACAGGTCTCCTTAAGAAAATTCCTGAGATAATAATATGTGAGTTAATATGCTCAGTTAGGGCTGGTTTTGTAACTCCATCAAGAGAGCAACATGCAATGTGGGCTGTTTTGGGGCAGGATTGGTGATGGCCAAAATGCATGAAGAAGCATTGGATTTCATTTTCCCTTGCTGGATGCTGTGCTGGATGGAAAATCAGAGTGGGGAGAAGAAAACTGGATGAGTCGAGGACACTCAGCACACTGAAGGTCCCAGGACTGTAAAAATCTGTCTCCTCATCAGAACTGGAGGACGTAGCAAATGGCTTCACATTTCTTTATCCCTGAGAGACCCAGATCTGGCATTTGCAGAGACTCAGCGCTTGTGGGCTCTGGCCAAGTGATGGCCATGGAGAAAGCTTTATGTCCCCAGGATGACTGGCTTTTTTATTATCATCTCCTGTTTCTCAGGGGTCCTTTCATGCATTTTTTTGGACAGAAGTATGCTCTTCTGTGCCTTGTCCTCCCTTCTGCATTTCTCTTCTCACATGGCTTGGGTGGACTGCTTGCATCTAATCCTATCCTCTGGAAATAGTGAAACTAATGAGCCATTTGGATCCAGCACAAAGGACAGCATGAAGGGGACTGTTCTCAGTCCCTGCTTATTGCTGATTAATGGTATCGCCAAGGGCATACATTAAAACAAACACACCAAGAACACAGATATGTCAGCTCTTGTCTTTTGCATAAGAAAGTTGATCCTTGGCATCCAGATTGCTATTCACTACTGTGGTGCCTGTACCATCTACAGTTACACTATTGCAGGCCTGGTGCGAGTGGCTGGCCAGTGTGGGAAGTCTGTTGCTCTGCCAGGGATGTTCTCCAGAGGCCCCCAAATGCCCCTGACATGATCCAGCATGCAGATCTATCCATCACACGCTTGCATGTCTGTCCCTGGCCAAACACGAGTCCCATGCATTGGGATTCCAGTAACTTGAGAAGTCTGAGAATATGAAGCAGTAAAACAAATATCAGCCATTCAAATTCCAAAAATTGCATTAAGCCAGAAGAGACAATGTTATTTCTGCAGGTCTGTTTTAAATCAACCCAAATATTATTCTGGAGCCAGAGCTATAATTCAGTAAAACTTGATACAATTTTGGAAAGCCATAGAAAGCATTAGAAAATACCACTGCAAGTTAAGAGACCTATGGATACTGCAATAATCTGCATTTTGAACTAAATAGACATGCCGCTTAAATACTAACTGAGGCACACTGCAGAGGATGATGGGTTACCTTTTCAACCAAAATCCTTAAAATTCAGAATGCTTTGTCTGCGTGCAAAAACAGAACCATTTTCCTAATGCTACTTGCAGCTGAAATATATCATATGAACGTAAAGGAAAGATACATCCAAGCTTCATGGAAGTTGGCTGAGTGGTATTGCTGAATGCCATACTTTTAGGTTACCAGTAAGGGTGACTTACAGGATCTCCAGCTCTGCAGAGGAGCCCTGATGGCAAGGGGTAAGGCGCAGGAGAGAGGTCTGCCCTCTCTTCAGGGGCTGCTTTGGCTGCTCTTCCTGTACAGAGGCTCTAAGGAGCAGGGATTAAAGTAATTGGTGGCATTTTTGATGAAATGTTACAATTTTGGATTGGCTTTGATTCCTCTATAATTTTCCATAAATGGAACATCAATAGCTACATTCTGTACATTTTGCACAAATACAGATTGAGTTTTACGACGGGCTTTACTTGAGAGGGAAAGTAGCTGATGCACAAATGTTAAATGACCTGGCCTGCAAGAAAATCTGTTTTAGAGTTAGTATTGGAAGACACCAGAGGCTTCCCACCTCTCCTGCACACGTTTCCATGTTGTGTTTCTGCCTAAGCAGGAAAGGCAAAAATTCAAAATGAAGCGTGACAGTTTCTAGTGATACTTGCTTCGTAGCTTCTTTCTTACACCCTCAAGATGACTTATGAGTAAGATAACCTTCTAATGAATGTATTGTTTTCATTGAAACATCAGGATGATATTATTGTTGCTTTAGGCTCCATATTTTTATCATTAAAAACACAGATCTAGACACTACACATTTTTGGCCTTTTAACCAAATATTGTAATATGTTGATTAGATACAGAGGAGGTTTAATGTTTTTGAGGAATCAGTACTGTTATCTTTCTTTTCCTCCTCAGTTTTTTGTGATGTTGATGTGACTTTTTCTCTGATTAACTCTTTTAAGATATACAGGGATGTGGGCCAGAATATTTCTATCATGACTTTTTGGACAGAAAATGGTCTCTGATCATACAGTACTTTCAGTGTCTTGAACTGTTATGGCGTTTAAAAGCAAAATGTTAGCATATTTGAAATTAATTATGAGACATCCTTGCTGAAGAAAACAAAAAACTGTTCACATAAGAAGTAGAAAGAACTAAATTTGTGTAGGAATATCTCCTGAAAATGGCAGCGACATTTTCATCCATCCTAGTACAGACTTCATCTTCCACTATATTATTGCCTAGAATTTGGATCCTTTATGTTCATATT
The DNA here is from genome assembly GCA_033124195.1 of Coracias cyanogaster. Lineage (NCBI taxonomy): Eukaryota > Metazoa > Chordata > Aves > Coraciiformes > Coraciidae > Coracias > Coracias cyanogaster. Next base: position 11,106 of record JAVSBS010024067.1, on the reverse strand, counting down.
GGACTGGTGGAAGTTTTGGCACTGAATCTAGTGAAGTCACCATCCAGAGCTTGCCCTGAACCTGGCTACATGAGGCATATTTTTACCATGACTACCGAGAGCTAAAATGTTTTCTATGAAAGTGTTTGAGGCAAAGTAAGGAAAACAGACTCTTTGCAATGACTGAAGCTGTCTTGTCCCTTGATTTTTGGAATTCACCACTGATATCAGAAAATATCATTGTTATAAGAAAAAAGTGATTTATGTAGGACTTCAAAATTCCACAGATTTGAAAGTTCCAGTGATATTTCAAAAACGTTTATGGAAAATTAACTTGAGAGATTAATTCTAAGAAATGTATTTTTCTCAAGAGTGATGAATGAGATGGTATGAAGAGTTCTGGAGGTTTTGCATGCCCAGGAGTTGATAGAACATGTGTGTAAATAACATTATAAAGAAAGAAGTCTAATGTGTAACTTTTTTTGCTGCTGGCTCTTCTCCTCAGGTTTGCCAGTTTGTTGTATCTGTCAATGGCCTCAATGTTCTCCACGTGGATTACAGGACAGTAAGCAACCTCATCCTGACCGGTCCTCGAACAATTGTGATGGAAGTGATGGAAGAAATAGAGTCCTGAGAAGGGAAAAAAAACCTCTCACTGGACTTTTTTGTGAGAGAAACAGCAACAACCATGGAGTGGCATGACACAAGGATGCAGAATGTTGCTGTGTCTAAATAACTGATTTTGCTTTTAGGGGAGGGGGGGCTCTCTTTCATTTAACAATAATAGCACTGGTGATTATGCAAAGAAGTGAATGATAGATACCAGCATATTTTCACTAAGGACTTTGCCCGAAAGAGACAAGGTTAAGGCCTTTAGGTTGTCTGTCTAGCCATGTCTGCATCGGTCAGAATGTTTTCCCACCTAAGAGGCCATGCAGATTTCCTCACAGTCCATCACTGGATCAGAACACTTCAGGAGATCAAAGAACCAAACACTGTGGGATCAGGATATCACAGATGGTTTGACTGACGTATTTACATTGGTAAACATCCTCCTGGTGTCCAGCTTTGTCCCAGGAGTGTGTGCTGTCACAGTTGCTCTCTCCTTGGGCTGAGGGACAGCTAACTAAGTGCTGGCTTGATTGCAATCAAACACAAAAGAAACTAGAAATGCATGAAAAATTGGTGTCCGTAGAGGATACTCTGGTATGAATGTTTGGGCCTGATTGAAAACATGGATTAGTCTAGAAAGAAAAATCAAGCAGATGGAAAAAGCATGCGGTACTTTACAAAATCTGCCTTTGAAAATCAGGCTTTTTGTTTAGATGCCTATGCACTGATTTAGGTGCTCAAGTATATAATGGTTGATTTCAGGTTTTTTTCCTTGTCTATAAAGGAAAGGTGTCTCAGCCTTGCTGTTCCATCACTTTGGAAAGATTTTGGACACCTTTAAGTGGGCAATTCCCAGTGGTGGCATTTGCAGTGATACATCCAGATGCTCCAGCAGAGCAAGTACCCTTCAAATTGAGGCAATGTACTTGAATATACATTAAGCTTGTTAGCACTTTCCAATCAGCAAATGTTTTGCAAACCACAGGCTTGCCACATTAGTTGCATTTGACACTATTACTAATAAAACATATTTAACTGACTGTTTCTCAAACAGCAGAGTTTCTTTATTGATGAATTAATGAAACAAATCCTTTTTAAAAATGTGTATACAAATTCGACATTCTGCAGAGTGAGGTGACTCCTCAGCTCCATTGGACTGCATGGGTTTTCTTTGATTTTTTAATGGAATACATAGATTGTTGTCCACAAAATTATAGATATATATTGCAGACTTTCTCCTGTCTAAATTTTACAATTAATCTTGACTTTCTATATGAGCATACCACAAATCCTTCAGTTATGGGTTGGGGAAAGTATTTTTTCCTCAAATAATTTTGAAATATGTTTTATATTAAAAATTGTTGTCACTAAATACATTGCTCTTGCAGTATGTTTTTCACTCACTCAAACACTTTTACATCAGGGGTACAGCAAGTCTTCAAAATCACGTATGCCTGCAGCTTTGTTGGTAGAAGTCCATGTGTTCTTTGTTGCTGATATAGTACATCTGTGGTTGATTTTTCACCATGCAAAACTTCTCATATTCCACTAATATGCAGCAGTGCAAGAAGGTATAAAACTGCAGCCATTAACTTGATAGTAACCAGGCATAACAGCATTTGGAGGATTCTTTCAAACTGTCATTTAGTATGACAATTGTTTATCCTGATAGTACCCCCAAAATTTTTGGTACACGTGTATAAAACATAGCAGATTATATTCTGTGGTTCATTTAAAATAAATAGTTCAGTACATCATGTTATATGAAATTGTAACAATGGTTGATAGTATCCACTAAGAACAGTTAGAAAAAATTCCATTGTCCCAGAAATGTGTCAGTATACTACAAGTTTTTGATGTTGTGGATACAGGAATGCTTCCCCAAATACTTCTGTTTTGTTTTCTTTTTTGCCTGGGTTGTTTTGGTAGACTGGTTGGTATATGTACTTTGTACCACTTTAAAATATAAATTCTACATATTAGGCTAGGTTAACTATTACAATGTGAAGGATTTTCTTAGGAAAATGCTAATGATTCTCTCTAATGCCGTCATGGATTCTTCTGCCTTACATCTCTTGCCTTAGTTAATATTCTGCTACAAGTTCCCTGTAGCTTACAGATAATTAAGAAACTGGGTCAGACTTTAGCTTAATAATGCATTACAGAGTGCACTTTTGACTTGAGCAAAAAGAGTGGGAATGAGGGCAGGGAGAAATCTGTGCATATCATTATGTTACAGATTGGAGATGGCACTTTCATTTTCAAGATAGGCTAGTCTCCACCACAATTTGAGCTCCATCACTTGCTTGCTGTTTAATAGGGATTTCCATATTGTGTTCTCAACTTGATTGTCAATCCAGAATTAATTAATTCTTTCTCTCTTCAACGTGACAAAGGTATTCAATTACCTTTGCAATGAAATTTTCTGTTTTGGAAAAGAGGGTGCAAAGTTAACAATTAAGCTATGAAATGTATCAGTTTTTCTGCACGTAGAGATGAGTACCTTCTGAGACAGACCACAGGAGTCAGTGTCAAACTCAAGCACTTCAGAGGACACAGGATTTTGAATATAATAGAGCATCTTGCTTCCTGTGAAGTATCAAAGGAAATGTAAGATTATTCACAGAAGTGAGACATTTCGAGATGCATGAATGCAGTGTGGACTGAAGCAAGAAACTAGAAAGGAAGAAAACTCGTGGCATCAGCAGTAATAACTTCATTAAAAAGACAGACATTTTTGTAAGACTTACTCTCTTATGTGATCCCATTTTTGGTTACTATAGACTTTGTGAGAGCCTCTAATAAATCTTTATATCTTAATAGCACAGATTAGTGCCACTCCTCTGCATGTGTACATTTGCAAATCATATATGGAACATCTTCAAGCAATATAATAGTTAATTACATTTAAGTAGCAGTTAAGCTAATTGGAGCATTAATTCAGAGCAATATTTCTTCTATTTGTCTTCTGTTATATTTCCTACAAGATAGATCGTTTTGATTAGCAAGATCAAATACCATACGTATCTATAGAACACAACAGCTAGCCCCATGGGAGGCATCTCACTCATTAAATAATCAGTTATCCATTTCAGGTGTATCAGAATTTGATTGTCTGCATTTTAGGTCGCCATAGAAGCTGAAATTAAAACTATCATCATTGAAAAGACATAGTGGTGTCGTAGCAGTATCTGCAATGCCAGTGGGTCCGTCTCTCTTTTATGAGATTACCTTTAGGCAGAGGTTTGGGAGGAAAAAGTCATGCAGTAGGAATGTTTCTCTCGGTATTTCCTTCCTTTTCTGGTTGTATCCTCACTAATAACTACAGAGTGCTAGGGAAGTGTCAAACATCGTCCGACAATTAGGGGTTTAATGATCAGCATGTCTCCTTTGCATGGTCTAGACCTCTGAGAAAATTGGCTGAGTGTAGTTTAGAGAATAACATGAGCATGGGTGTGCCGGCTTTGTTGTGCCACTTGGGCTTTGGGACCAGAGAACAGTATTGATTTGATGTACTAACAGAGACATAGCCAAAGAGAGTAGTCTGAGGATTAGGAAGAAGTGAGTAACTTCTTTCTTCATCTGCACTGACAGCTATGATGCATGGAGGTTTCCTTTTCCCTGTGGATGGAGACAGAATGAGCAGATTATGGGGCAATGCTCTAATAATTTCAGAAAACATCAGGAATGAAATATTGATTTTTAATGTTTACTAAATAAGAATTATTCTCATTTTAGAGACAGGAAAAACTGAGACAATATAGTTTGCAAAAATGTTTTCCTAATGCAAAACAGGCTGAGAAATCAATTGTTGCAATCATAAGTATTTTCTTCCCAGTGTATAATTAGAACTAGACCACTTGTATAAGTGAAAAAGCATGTGTATGTCACAGTAAAGCTAGACCACACCACTCTTCAAAGTGAGAGAACTTCTAACTTTTTACAACAAAACTGCCATTAAACATTTCCATGAATCACACTTTTAAAATTTGTCTTTATCTGATGAGTGATGTGGCTTCTATTTTTCACTTATATGTGCTACTTAGAAATAGTAACTGCCAATGGAGTAATTCCTTTTGTATACACACAGTGCAGATAAAAATATCACTGATGTTTCAGAGAAACTGAGTGATCTTAAACCATTAGACTTATCTACAAACTTGAACATAAATAAATATTTACACGTTCATTTTTAAAATGAGGCATTAATGCATGAGATAATCTAAGAATGTCAACAAATGTCACAGGACTTAATGATACGATGAATTTATACTGTAAAGACAGTGTTTCACATATAGCTACTTCTTCTTTATACTTCCAGTTCCTCAGGAAAATTCAGAAATACTCAGAAGTGAATAGCTGTAAGTGTCAGATGGAATGTCCTCTAGAAAAATGGCTGTTGTTTTGCAGTTAAATATCCATTCTCCTTCTGTCCATGGAAGCTGTGAATTTCCAGTACTGTTTAAACTCAAGTTGCATAAGCACACACTTAGAATTAAATGCTTATCTTCAAGAGCATGAGTTCAAAGCAGGCACTGTATGCTGAGAAGCACAAATTGTTCTATTGCCTCTTACATAAAAATGCTGCCATACATGCATAGCTTTCCCATTCTGTGTCACCGTAGCTCTCACTGAAGTCAGAATACAACAGTTGCCTACTGGCTTCTTTATGGCCTTGTCAAATAATAATCCTCATTTCTTTTCAGAATGTGCAGGTGACTAGAGCCATGGGAAATTGTCTTCTCTTTATGGGCAACTTCTCACTTCTGTTCCTAAGATGCTTCTACTCAGAGACTTCTACAAAATGCTCTCTACTTCTACAAAATGGTCTCTAGATTATTGTGTGTGGACAGCTAGTGGTATGGAGGCCGCTTCAGAGAGGTGTTTACATCCTCCCTGAGCAGCTGAACACCTCCTCTACTGGGATATGCTCCCACTGCCCCTGCTGCTGCCTGCATCCAAGCAGGCCAAGCTGGGGAACACTGATCTAAAGGACAGCCCATGCCCACCAGACTATTTTGCCTCTAACAGTGATTTGTGGAGATATTTCATTTTCTTTCCTATTCTTATTTTGCCACACAGTTAACAGTGATCCTACGTCCTGCTTCCAGCTCAAAAATTGGTTCTTGAAGGTCTTGATAGTCCTGCTTGATTTGTCATTTTCACTAGTTTGTTTTTGTGAAGCTCTTTATCATGATCATCGTCAGTAGCTTTTCATGAATTAGTAGTGCTTATCTATCAAGCCCAAGAGTTAAGGAAAGCAGGTGAACTGGTTGCTACTTTACTATCTCATGAGAACTAAGATAGAAGCAGAGCCTAGAGGTAAGAGAACAAAATAAGACAAAGTTACCATAATGATGGAATAAAATTCATGTGAGGTATAAAATACCACCACACCTACTCTTGGTTCATAACGCAGTGTGGGCCATAGCTTTCAAGGACTGTCTCAGATCATGGGGAGAAAAGATGAGAGACGTACAAAGGGTGCTATTTTCCTCTTGCCCTCTGGATGAGCTGCCACAAACCCTCTGCTCCTTCCCTCCACCACGTTCCAGCTCAAGCACAGCTGCCCCACTACAGCTGGGCTTAGAACCACATAAACTCTCATTCTTCACCGCAAACTGTAAGTGACTGGAGAATTTAATCATTAGGATTTTTGTTTTCCTCTTCAGGTTTTAGAGTACCTTCTAGTAAACAGAAAAAACAATTCTCCCTCTATTCTGTATTTTTCCAATGAGGAAATGTTCCTTTTCCCCCTTTATGCTTCCAGCAGAACTTGTGATGAACAGAAATCACACTTTTCTGTTTGTACTCAAGCCTAACTCAGGAAGTACTAGTTCTTACCTTGCACTTCTCAGGCAAACTTCCACTGAGTCTCCCTGGGAAAATTTTACCTGAGCAAAACCTGCAATATGATGCCTATTACTAGATTGTAGCTGGAAAATACATAGTCTATACAAACCATTAGTTTATGCAAAAAAAATCAATTTAGTATGTTCTAAAATTCTTGGTGATAATTTTAAATTAGAAGCAAAATGAGTGTAGAACCCAAAAGAGCATCCATCAGGCAGGTGCTGTGATAGGGTGTAGTATGGAAAGGTTCTGTCCCATTACGTGTCTTAATAGCATCACAGAGGAGAAGAATGTAGCTTTATGACTACATTTACAATAAATGGTACTATCAACCCTGCGTTCTCAATAAGAACAAAGTTGTAATTCATTCTTGTGCATTTAAGAACATTCATGCGTAAAATGCACTAGATAAGAACATAGTAAAGATACGTGTTTGTTCGTGAAATATTTTTTCAAATGTAACAAGCTACCTAAACAAAGAATTTCCTTTAAAGAAATATTTTTCATTTATACTATGAAGTAATTAAAATGTTTTTTCATATCTTCAAATTTTAAAATCTTTATGGATATATGTATGTGCAAACACCGCATGTATCAACTATATCATACAACAGAGTCGTAGAACTAAAAAAAAAATGGGCTTGACTGAACAACTGCTTTGCCAATGGAGTCCAGCAACAGGACTGAAGTGAGCTTTTCATGTTTATTAGCAAAAGTGTAATTAAGCATGATGTTGAGCAAAGTCCGGGGAAAATAGTGATTTCACTTGGAAGAAGTGCTTAGTAGTTTGCAGGATCAGGAATCCATTTAATTTCTGTTCTCAAATGCCCTAATTTACTTGCTTTACTTGCAAAGTATTTCTAGAAACAAGATAAGATTTTCTTAAGGCTGATTTAAAAACTGAAGATGAAACCCACTAGCTTTTACAGGTTAACTCTGAAAGAGAGAAACGTGAAAGTATTTAAGATCTTAATGTCACATTTTCCTGTTGCCTGTTTTGCTTTCTAAGTGTTGCAGCTCAGCTGATTTTCGCAGATATCTTACTACACCCTTTTCTTTGTTACTGCAGTTTGGGATGTGTGTGTACTTTGTTTTGCCAGAATCAGCAAGATTCCATTGAAAATTAAAAAATTGTAGTATTTTATTTTCCATTACAGTCCAGCAGGCAAATCATCTAGTACAAAATATGCTTCAAAGAAGCATTTACAAAAGGGTGCTGAGTTCTCCTCTTAAATGCTCAATTTTCATGACAAAATATATATTACACTATTAAAATCTTGTTTCATTACATAATACACGTATCGGCACAATTGTATTATTGTTCACTCTCCTAAGAGATTATTTTCCAAGGGTTATTGATTCACCTTCCTTATAGTAGCATCAATATCCCATTTCAGAGACCATTTAAATATAAATCCTCTTGCCCTCATCTCCTACACAGTCACAGAAAAAAATATTTTCTGGTTCAGCTGGAAATTGTATTTGGAAAATGAAGGCACAGAAAACATTTACCTTAACTCCAGTTGCTCACTGTGTCTTTTGCAAAAAAGTAGACAATCGTGTCTTAATATGCAGAGCTTCAGGAAGCCACGTAATACAGGAATAAAGATTTTATAATTAAGGTCAAATTCTCCACATTTTAAAGGCTCTTTGATGATACTCCTTTTCGGTAGTCATTGTGATTAACTCCTAACAATGGGCTTGTAATTGCAAAGATGACCTTTGGCATGTGGGATATTGCAGTGCGCTTTCCTCTGATCTGCAGATAATCTGAAAAAGCATTGCAGCAGCGTGATGGCATCTACTTCTACTTATCAAATTGGAATCTGAACTCAGAAACCAGGAGCTTGGGTCTGCTGCATACGTGTAAATGTCAAGTGCCATCAAAGAATCTTTATGGCATTTGAAACATTCTTATGGCATGGAAAGGACTTACAGAGAAGCTCATGCCCCTTGAAATCACATCTAGAGATTAAGTCCCAGAGGATGTCTTAAATAACAGAGGATACTTCAAATGGCACTAGACATCTATGTGTGAACAACTGAATGACATCTCTAATAGTCACCTAATACCAGCTAATTCAATTGTCTTACTGCTGCTAATTTTATTGGAGTTACCCAGCTGTACCGTTGATCAGCGCTGCTGATGGGCAAGAACTTCCTGGCTATCCAGCCAATTCTTGGAAAAGTTGTTGCACAATTGTATCATGCAGAACTGACTGTGATGATGTGCTATTATTAAATGTCCCAAGAAATGTGTCTCCTTTTCCTTTCCTCTTACAAAGTGGCTTCTCACCCAAGGACAGCTTTGTTTCTGAATGATCCATTGCTAGTCAAGGAGACAGAGCCATTTGTCAGTTGAGCTGTAATCTGTATGTATAAATGATTGTACATAATTACTCTCTGCATGTTTCAGCAGACTATTCATGCTTTTCTGGGTGTTACTGAGTTGTCCTGAAAAGTACTTATTTCACCCAAGGAGTCACATCAAGGCAGCAACCTGCTTGCATTAGGGAAATGAAATCATAAGGAGGAGTAGAAGCTACTGCAGCCACAGCAGACGAGAACGGAGGCAGCAGCAGCTGAGTATTTCCACTTAAATCTAGTTTTATTTCAATATGACATGTATTGTAGTTCTCAGGTGTCCCAAACTATTTATATACCTCCCGTATGCTTCAGTGATGGCTCTCCCTGCTATGTCCCTTGCACCACAGTCTGTCATGTATGTCAGTGTTTGACATCTCAACCCCATGGTACAAGGGTACCTTCAGCTCACCCTCTGTAGCAGAAAGGGGCAGAGGCAGTATCTGAAACCTAATGAGAAATTCAAAATGAAATTTATAGAAAATTTAGGTGGTGACATAGACAAAAGTTCATTAAAAATACCCATTAACCCACACAGGTTTTTAGAGGGCCATCAGCATTGAGGATTTCACCAGTAGTTACCCAGCATGCTGTGTCTGTGTGCCCTGCTAGCTGACTTATATGTCTTCATGTTCAATAGGTTTTACAAACGGCAGCACATCCTCAGGTCCCCCACTTCCACATCCACCATTCTCCAGGTGTCACCAGATGAGCTCCTAAATTCACAGTAGAGAAGGTAAAACACACATAGGCAACTTGGATACCTAAAGTCATCCAGGGAGTCTGTGGAGAAGCAAAGCTGGAACTTGCTCTTTCAAGACCTTGGCTGGTTTGCAGCCTGCTGGACAACCTGTCAGGGGGATGCAAGGCACACACCCTCTAATGCAGCAAGAGCAGGCCCCTGTATTGACTGTAACTCACAGACTCTGTGGCTGGGGAAAAATATTTTTGAATCTTCTGTAGCCATAAATTTGTTATTTGCAGCCCCGTATGTTCAGTTTTGGCAGGCTCTTGTCACCAGTGTGCCAGGTACTTGCCATGTGCAGCAAACCTGTGAGCACAGTCCTCTCCAAGCTCCTGTCCAAGCTCTCCTTCCTCCCAAGCTTTCCAAGGGAGAGGCTCTCTCTGCAGCGAGCCGCAGTGCCAAGCTCCGCAGGCTGCCAGCTGAGCTTGCTGCGGACTGGGTCAGGCCCTGGATCCCCAGCCCTGCACAACGCGGCGCAGCGTGTGGGAGGACATGGAGGCCAAACGGCACATTGCCTTGTGCAACCGGCCCGCGCCGTGCGGCGAGAGCCGTGTTTACCCGGGCAGAGCCACAAAAAACAGTCTGCGGTTCCTAGAGAAGCCAGGCGTACAGAACACTCTCAATAGCACATTCAGTTCAGGGCTTGATTTGTCAGGCATGTTCCCGCCTATCGCTAAGAAGCAAGTGTTGGGAAGCCCACAGGCTCTTCAAAGCAATAACATCATAGCTAAATAATGACTATTGCTCCAGTTCATGTAATAGCTTTAGTAAAATAGCATAAGTGAGAGTTTGTAAGTAAACATGACAGGTTAACATCTTTTGAACTGTGACAACTGTAAAATGTGGGTTTCATTCATGTAAAAAGACCATGAATTATGAAGAGTTCAGGTGTTTAATTTTACCTCCATCATAATTCTAATTTTGTTACTGACAGTAGTCACATATAGAAAGCCTTATAAATCTTACACCCTTGCTAGGCAAGTGAAGAAAATTAACACAAGTTTAACAAATAGTGTTGAAAATTCATTGAGAATGCAGTTAAGCAAACGACACTAATGAATATAGATATTTATAGTGAGCCTCTGTTTTATTTACCCACTTGAAAATAAACAATAATTCCATTAATTGTACAAAAATGCCACCCGACTATAAGAGAAGAAGCAAATTTACAGTCTGACCTTTTACTGGCAGGTTGATTTTAACAGCAGAAAGATAAAAGACAACTTATATTCAGGAAATTATTTTGTAAATTTGAACTGGACTTACCCACCAACTGTAGCTTTGGTTTAATAAGAAATATTATTCAACATGAGAAGCATGGATTTGACTATGATGATTCTCTAAATCACTCTAGAAAAACAAGACAAGAAAATAGAGAGCAGATGCTCATTGTGACTACTGCCAATACAGAATTACACTGTTCCACTGATATACAAGGTTACAGGTGTGCCTTTATCAGTTTATTGCAATAGCTTTGAAAAGTGATGGAAGTTCTGTTCTGCGATTCGGTTCTTTTGAACATCTCTTTTCAAAGATCCAGTTCAAAACACTTG
>JAVSBS010024066.1:0-13423 GCA_033124195.1 Coracias cyanogaster | reverse complement strand
TTCTCAGCCAGTTCCATTTGAGCTGGAGATTTGAAGATGGGGAGCATGTGGGCTCCCGAGCTGCTAAAGGGAAAGGATGAGGGATGCCTCTCCTGTTGTACGCTCCCATTTAGGGACACGAGGATTTTGCCAGCCCAAAGGCACATCCCTGGGACTGTGTCATAAGTCCTCCTAGAATTTTTGACAGTCCCGGAGGGAGCTCAGGCATGCCTGTGCCCCCCGTGCTCTGCCGTTAGGTGCAGCCATGGCTCGGGGTCTGTGCCGCAGCCCGGGTGACACACGGGGTCTGCTCCATCACGGCTGGCAGACACCTCCCTGCCCAGCTGCGAGGGGCAGCGGCGGGAGCAGGAGGAGGCAGATCCGGCCATATGGATCCTGCCTGTCATGGGGCTCCTGCTTCCCTCTTCATGAAGAGCCCACAAACCCCTTAGCATCATACTGCTGCCTGGGGAACACCCCTCCTCCCTCTCCGGCTGCTCTCCAGGGAGGTGATGCTTTTTGCTGGTGGTACGGAGGTGCCGGCATCATCCCGGTGAGGTGTGCATCTCCCGGCAGAGCCACGGCACGTGCCCGGGCACACGCTCTTCCTCCCACGGGGCTTTGGGGTAGCTCTCCCTGCGCCCTGCAGCGTGTTTGATGTGCCCGTTGCAGGGTTGGGGACGCCATCCTGGGGCTGGCCTGCCTGGCCACGCTGGCAGGGCTCGGGGCCATGAAGAACCACCTGCCCCGACCTGCCCGTGCGGAGCCACTGGTGGCGAGAGTCAGCTACCTGATCATCTGGACCTCCACCACGGGTGCGTTGGCCATCCCCTGCCCCCTCCCCTCCCTCCTGGGGGCTTGTCTCTTTGGAGCAGGGAAGAAACAGCCCAAAACTGGTAAAGCCCAGGTCAGCAAGGAGCTGAGACCTGGAGATGGGTTGGGAGGGACAAAGTCCTAGGGATGGTCCTGCTGCTGTGCATGCCCCTTTCTAAGGCTTGGAAGACCTCGGGCAGCCCAAGTACCACCCTCCCACCATTCCTCCTGCCTCCCTGGGCTCTGGGGAGGTTTTCACGGTGTCTCTCTCCACTGCAGCACGCAACGCCCTCGTGGTCCTGTTTGCTGGCCTGGTTGCTTTCTCCTTCCAGGTGATGGGCTCCCAGCCACTCACGCTCACCGGCAGCATCCCCCAGGGCCTCCCGCCCTTCCAGCTGCCACGCTTCTCCGTGGCTGCACCCAACGGCACCGTGCCCTTCCGGAGCATGGTGGAGGTGGGTGCCAGGCTGGGCTTCCCGCGGGCTCCTGTCTCCTCACTCCTGTGTTTGCTGGTTGGAGGCTCTGCTGCGGGGTGACCCTCGTCCCTCGGTGGCAACGCTCATGGTGTCCTTCCCTCCCAGGACATGGGGGTCGGGCTGGCCGTGGTCCCGCTCATGGGCCTGCTGGAGACCATCGCGATTGCCAAGGCTTTTGGTACGGCTGCACCGGGCTCCCCCTGTACCTGCGCTGGCCGGAGGGGGCTCTGCAGGGGGCTTGGGGTGCTGGGGTGGGTGCTGTTCCCACAGGGGTGGTGGCAGGGACTGGGTGCCTGTGCTGAGCCCGGTTCACAGTGTGGGCTGGCAGGAGGGGTCCTGCTGGTGCTGCTGACCCCCTCCCCTGGCCAGGCAGCTGCCCCATACCTGACTGGGGAGTGGGCTGGGGGGTCCCTGCGTTGTGCACAGCGGAAGCTTGCGTAGGAGCTGAGTGTTGGCTGGGGGTGCTCCTGTGCCCGGGGGTGCTGGGATGGGGGCCATGGCTGGCCCAGGGCTACCGGCCCCTCTCTGCGCATCGTGGGTTGTGCCTGTGGGAAGCTCGGGGCGATGCCGCTCATCTCCTTTCAGCCTCGCAGAACGATTACAGGATTGACCCCAACCAGGAGCTGCTGGCGATAGGTAAGAGGCTGCTCGGAGCAGGAGGGCAGGGGGTGGGGATCTGGTCCGAGCGCTGCCCTGTGTCTCACAGCCCCTGAGCTACCAGACATCCCCATCTCAGCAGCCCTACCTCCACCTGAAGTTTTACCTTGCATGCTGCCCCATCCCAAGCCTTCTCACAGCTTAGCGACTTCCAGAGCAGCCTGAGCCCAGCTCACACGGCTGGACAGGCTCTGGTCCAGCCCTGGGTACCAGCCTAAGGATGGAGGAGGTGACAAGAGGGACACAGACCTGTCTTGCAGCCCCGGGTGATTCCTGCCATAGCTGCTGCATCCCCAGCCCCTCTTCTTCCCCGCTGCAGGCTTCGCCAACGTCCTGGGCTCCTTCGTCTCAGCGTTTCCCATCACGGGCAGCTTTGGCCGGTGGGTAGCAGGAGCGGGAGCAGAGCCCCAGCCCACAGGACACTCGCTGAGGCTGTGTGGTGAGGGGGCTCTGCAAGATCTTGGGATGTTGTGCAGGCCCCCGTGGGTCCCTCAGCTTGTGTCTTGGCTCCCAGCTGCCCACCGTGGCTGCTGGGCTATGCGCGGGTCCCGCTGTGACCTTGCTCCCCTTCTCGCATGCTCTGCGGTCCTGCTGCAGACTGGGAGCCGTGGCCTTGCTCGTGTTTCTCTCCGATGGGGGCTGGCTGGTTTTCCTGGGGGGGCTCTCTGGGCAGCTGCTGGCCCTGGCCAGCCTGGCACAGGGTGTTGCTTTGCATTTCAGGACAGCGGTGAATGCTCAGTCAGGGGTATGCACTCCTGCGGGAGGGCTTGTCACAGGTAGAGCCTCTGACCCTGCCGTGGGCTGCTCTGCAGCCCCCCGTGTCCAGCACCCACTCCCCCGAGCACCCTGGGCTCAGGTGCTCCCCATCTCCTGCAGGCACCCTGGTCCTGCTCTCGCTGGCGTACCTCACCTCGCTCTTCTACTACATCCCCAAAGCAGCGCTGGCCGCCGTCATCATCTCAGCTGTGGTCCCCATGTTTGACGCTGGGATCTTCAGGACGCTCTGGCGGGTTAAGAGTGAGGGCACAAGCTGGGGTGGTTGATCCCCTGGTACAACCCGGCTCTGTCTGCAGGGCAGGCACTGCCCTGGCAGGCCCCGTGGTTGAGGACAAGGTGCAGCTGAGCTGGAGATGTCTCTCTTTGCAGGGCTGGACTTGGTACCCCTTTGCGTGACATTCCTGCTCTGCTTCTGGGAGGTCCAGTATGGCATCGTGGCCGGGGTGCTGGTCTCAGGGATTCTCCTGCTCTACTCCATTGCCAGGCCCCCAATAAAGGTGGGCTTCACACCTTCCCTTGGCTGTGGCGGGGCCAGGTGGGCTCACCAAGGAGCGAGGAGCTGGGAGAGGACTCCCCAAGGGCAGTGGGGTGTTGGGGTGCAGGACACGTCTGTCCTACTTCTGTCCTGCTCCAACCCTCTCCCATGTCCCCTTGTGCCATCAGCACAACACAGGGACTGCTTCCAAAGAGCAGGAGGAGAGGAGTATCCCAGGAGCTGAGAGCAGGAGAGGGAGGCACTGCTGTCCCCGCTCCTGCTGATGCTGGAGAGGGGTTTCCCGAGGGCTGGGGGCTCCTGCACTGTCCCTCCAGCCAGGAGGACAGCACTTTGCTTTGCCACACGGGCAGCTGTCCCCGCTTGGGGAAGGTCACAGCCCCGAGCTGCTCGTGACCCGTCCCCTTCCATCGGGGTCTTGCACAGGTGTCGGAGGGGGCCGTGCTGCTGGTGCAGCCGGGGAGCAGCCTCCAGTTCCCGGCCATCGAGTGCCTCCGGGACACCGTGTGCAGCCGTGCTCTGGCAGGTATGGTGCTCCCCGTCCCGCCGCCTTGTCCTGGGGACCCCCCGTAACCCAGTGCCCACCTGCATTGCTTCTGGTGGGGGTGGCAACCTACAGGCCGTGGGTGCAAGCAGCAATAGCAGAGCTTCCCTGCGGCAGGGACCAGCTCCCGAGGCTGTCTCACCCCTTCCCGCCACGGCTCTGGCTCTAAGAGCGGTGTTCCCTGAGCTGGTCATTTCTGGACTTGTCAGGGACGTGACCATAAGCTCTTCTTTCCAGCAGCATCTCCACCACGCTCCATCATCCTGGACTGCTGCCACATCAGCAGCATTGATTACACGGTGGTGGTGGGGCTGGCAGAGCTGCTGCAGGAGCTGCGCAAGCACGGGCTCTCGCTGGCCTTCTGCAGCCTGCAGGTACGTGGGACGCGGCCTTGGCCACCCCGTGCCAGGTCCTGCCGTGTCCACATGCCCGGCATCAGCTCGGCTCCCCAGGGCAGGGTCTGTGCCGGTGGGCTCAGCCCAGCTGCCTTCCCCACACTGACACCTGCTGCGAGGATGCTACTGGTGGCACCTCTCTTTGGTAGCACCTTCATCTCAAAGAGGTGGAGGCTGCAGCATCTGAGCCAGCTGCGGGATGCAGGGTGGTGGGGTAGGGCTGCATCCTCTGCCCTCTGCCCTGGGCTGGCCGGGGAGCTCAGAGCCCTGGAGAGATGGGAAGCGGCCAGCAACAGGCTCCCCCAGCCCAGGTTTCTCTGCCCTCAGGACCCTGTTCTCCAAGTCCTGCTGTCTGCAGACTTAGAAGGCTTCCAGCATTTTCCCAGCCGGGAGGAGGCAGGTGAGGCTCTGGGCTGTCCCGGGTGCTCTCCCGGGGCCAGGATCCCCCAGGCTGTTGCTGAGAAGGGATTTGGAAGGAGAACCTGGGGATCTGACCTTTGTCAAGCCCCAAAGCTGCAGCGCTGGGGGCTGCAGGGGCCTGGCTCCTGGGAAGGTGAGCGGGAGACCCTCCGGAGAGCAGGGTCACCCCTCGGGGGCTCCTGGTGGTTTAACCCTGCAGGCAGCTAAGCAGCGTCCTGGCTGCAGCTGGGATACAGTTCATTTTCTTCCTGTAGCTGGTGCAGGGCTGCGGTTTGGGTTTTGTGTGAGAACGTTGATAACACGCCGATGTTTTAGTGGGTGCTGAGCAGCGCTTGCACCATGTCAAGGGCACGAGCCTTGGCTTAACTCTCTGTCCTGCTTCTCCCCCTTGCTGGCTCAGAGCAGTGCGGAGGAGCGGAGCTGGGGGACGGCGGGGCAGCCCCCTTCACCAGCACCAGCCAGAGCTCGCTGCTGCCCGAGGGCCTCATCCAGTGAGTCGAGGAGCTGCCGGGACCTCCTCAGGGGCAGCCGTCTCCTCGCCACCTCCTCACTTCCAGCTGCTCCGGGGCTGGGTGCCCTGTGCCGCGCAGAGCAGCAGCTGTGACACTCCAGTGACATCCAGCCATCACCCTCCTCGGAGCCACCTGCCCCTGCCCTGCCTCCTGGGTAGCTGGGTGGGATGCTGCGGGGGTCCGGCCCCATGTCCCACGCTGGGGAGGGCAGAGCAGCACCAGCCCAAACCCACCCAGGCTGCTCCGGTGGCAGGAGGGGAAGGAGCATTGGTGGAGACCCTGGGACCAGGGGCCTGGCTGGTCCCAGCCTCGCTGGAGCTCCGTCCCCTCTGCAGGGCAGGGACAGGCGGTCTGTGGAAGGGGTTTGCTGGGCAAACCCATTCCTTATCACAGGCATTGGGAAAAGGCCATCCCTCCTCCAGGCTTTCCTCGTCCTCCAAGGTGCTGGGTTTTTTAAATCAGCTATTTTAATTCTAGAGACCTTTCTTATTCTGGGACATACTGAACTGTGGCGCAGAGCCAGAGATTTCACTCCTTGCTGATCCCTCTGGGTTTGTGGGGTGTTGTGCCAAACGCTGCCGTCGGGAACCTGTCCCACCCGCTGCCAGGCACCGGGGGACAGGCACCTGACACCAGCTTGCGCTCGCCTGGCTGTGAAATGGGTGCAAAAGGCACCGGTGCTGTCAGGCAGCGGGGCTGGGGGACAGTGGGGCTCTTCTTTCAGGAGAAAGAGTTTTCCTGAAGTGCCCTTGGCTGACACTCCTGTAAGAAGGGGATAATAAAGGAGGAGTTGTAAATGACTCAGCGTGATCTCTGCCTTCCTTGAGGGAAAGCTTTTTTTCTTTTCTGTGGGAAGGAAGAATTAAACTCAAATTTCCCGGCGCTGCTGAGCAGACCAAGGAAAAGAAACCGAAACCAAGCTCAGGCTGCCGGGGTGCTGGGTGCCTGAAGGCGCGCCCAGGCACTGCTCCTCCTGCCAAGGGTTTCGCAGGTTCTGCAGGGACAGGGACAGCCGGGGTGGCCCAGAGCCCCCGAAAGGGCCGGGGCCGAGAGGCTGCTTTGCCTCTGGAGGCTGCAGGAGTGTTTGTTTCTGCAGTGGAGCAGCGGTGGTGGCGAGTTCCTCGCTGCACCAGCAGCAGATAAGCATTTGCAGACCTGGAAGGGCACAGGTGCCCTCTGCCCGTCCGTCCGTCTGTCCTTCTCCTCAGACAAGGAGTGACCAGCACAGAGATGGAGCAGATTGGGCCCATTTCTCTTCAGCCCTGCGCTGGGTGAGGTTGTGCTGTGGAAGCTGCTCCCCGTGCCCAGAGAGGAGCTCAGCGAGACGGCGGAGGAGGGGGTTCAGGTAACCCCCTGCCCGGGGACGCTGCGGGGGGCGAGAGTGGGAAAAGGGTTGGACGGGGCTTTGAGCAGCCTGCTCCGGTGGGACGTGTCCCTGCCATGGCAGGGGCTTGGAACCAGATGAGCTTTAAGGTCCCTTCCAACCCAGCCTATTCTATAATTCTGTGAAAAGCGAGTGAAAAGGAGCAGCGGTGTGTGGGGGCGCGTGTGCTGCGACGCGGGGGTGCCAGCGAGGGGGTGAGCGCTAGCCAGGATCGGGTCCGCTCGGTCCCGCTTGGATCCAGCCAAAAAGTGGGGAAAAGAGGAGTTTTGCTGGAGATGTGGGAGCTGCTGAGCGGGGGCTCGGGAGGAAGGAAAGGGGCTGAGCCCCAGGCCCGGCCCCAGCGGGCATCGGGCGTCCAGCTCCGGGCTGGGGCTGCCCACCGGGGCAAGGCCAAGCCCGGCCGAGGGCTCCGGGGCTGCGGGGAGCAGCGATCCCGGCCGAGCTCCCGGGAGAACCGAGCACCGGCGCCCTCCCGGCCCCTTGCTGCCCTTCTGCGGTGCCCGGGAGGATGCCCGGTGGCCCGGCCCGTTCTCGGGCATCGCTGCCACCGGCAGACGCCCGGAGCCCCGGCGAGGGGCGGGTGGGATCCTCCGCCCGGCCCCGGCAGCCGGGACAGGGCGGGACCCCGGCGGGAGCCGCCCGGTGGAAGGCGGCCGGAGCCGCTGCCGGGCGGGATTGGCCGGGCCGGGGCCGGGGCCGGGCGGGGGGCGGTGGCGGCGACGTCCCAGAAACGAAACTTGGCGGCTCGGCGGAAAAGCGAAACTTTGCGGGGCGGGAGGCGGCGGAGCGCGAGCTGCCGGTGCCGCTCCGCGGCCCGGTCCCTGTCGCACCGGTGAGTCGCGTCGCCGGGGCCGGCGGGGCTGGGCCGGGGTACCGGGCCTGGGTACCGGGCGGGGGGGGGGGGTGCTGCGGTGCGGGTGGCGGGGGCTGAGGCGGGGACATCCCTTGTCGGGACCGGGCAGAGCGGCGCGCTGCGGGCCCCGCTGCAGCCTCCCGGTGCTCCCCGATCCCCCGGTGCGCCCCGATCCCCTGGTGCGTCCAGCCGTCCCCGGGCGCTTCCCCGCTCTCTCCTCCCCGTGTGCACCGGGGACACCCCTACCCCGTGGTGACCCCGGTCCTCCCCGGTGCACTCCGGCCGTACCGGCGCTCTCGCAGTGCCTGCCAGCCCCCGGCCCTCCTGGCCCGGTACCCCCGGCCCTCCCGCGCAGCCCGGCAGCCACCGGCAGCCCCGCCCCCCTGCCCCGGTAAACCACGCCCCCTGGCCCCGGTGAGCCCCGGTAAGCCCCGCCCACTGTCCCGGTAAGCCCGGTAAGCCCCGCCCCCTGCCCTCCGGCCCTCATCTAATGGGACTCATTTGCATTCCTCCGGCCTTTCGCCACGCTATTGGTCCATCCCCCCGGCTTATCTGCATATCTCCCCAGGAGAGGCGGGAGTTCCCGCCTATCAGCGGCGAGTGAGCGCTTTATTTGCATAACAAGCTCCGCCCACAGGTCAGCCCCACCTGTGCCCCAGGCGGTGAGGTGAGGGCCGCGGGCCGGTCCCGGTCCCGGTCCCGGTCCCGGTCCCGGTCCCGGTCCCGGTCCCGGTCCCGGTCCCGGTGCAGTTCCAGGGGAACGGGGCTCCCGGCCCGCCCGCCCGGGCCGGCACCCTGCAAACCCCTGCGCTGCCAGGGGCAGGGAGCGAGGCCTGCCCGTGAGGCCTCCGGAGCCCGCCCTGGTGTTGGGGCGTGGCTGGGCCTTGCTGCCCGGGCTGGGCCTTGCCGAGGCCGGTGCGTTCCCGAGTGTTTCATTTCACGAAGTCTTGTTTATTTTGTAAAGCTCGTGTGGTTCCCCCAGCCTGTGAGCCGGTGCGAAGGCCCCTTGGGCCAGGGCCTCACGGTTCGCATCCTGAGAGTCAAACCGGAGCCGGGAGGAGGGTTCTGTGACAAAGTTTCATCGCTTCACATTAATGTTGGTATTTCTCTTTCTGCCCCATCCTTTTCTCTCCTGCTGTGGCTCCGGAAGGCTGAGTTTGTGGCTGGAAACATGCAGTGCCACGCGTGTCACGCTGGTTCTGGGGACGCTGCTGCCGGCTGCTGCAGCAGGTGTGGGGCCCGGCTGGCTCCCGGCGCTGGGCCGCAGGCCGCAGGTAGGAAGGGGCAGTGCGAGGTGAGCGGGGGGCTGGCGGGAGCCGGCGCTGCTGTGCCCGGGGGCTGCTGGTGTCTGCTGCTGCTCGGGTCACTCCGTGCCCATCTGCTCTGGCCAGGTTGTTACGCGCTGCTCTCGTCTCGTGTATCCCTTGCGTGACTGGCCAGGGATGGAGTTTTCCTCGCTTTGGAGTGTCTGGTGAGGGGTGGAGAGAGAAACGAGTTAGTTGCTGACACCTCCTACGTACATCCTCCGCATTCAGAACTCTGGTGCTGAGCGAGTTTCTGGTTTGCCAAGGAACTGGAGCCATTTTTGTGCAGTGCTGTGTTACAAAGACTGCTCTAGTCCCTCTTGAAGCAGAATTTCCGATCTTCAGCTTATCGCTCCCTGAATTTCTGTTTGACCACACGCTAATTCTGCCTTTACAAAGAGTAACAGAATCAAGTACGCAATTAATGCAGCAACACTCTTGGGGGGGGATGTTTCATAATCCTCTGTTTGCTTAGAGAATGACCTGGGCCACCAGAATTGCTTTTGGTTTGTTAATATGAAGTAGGATCCTAAAAGAATACACTAAATCAGAATCAGCCTGCTGTAGTCCTGACAAGATCAGTTCTTAGCAGATCCCTCTGAAATCCAGAGCAGCAAGGTAACAAACCCAGCATCTCCAGCTCTCAAATGCTGTAGGGAAAACATCTAAAGCATCTGTTCTGGTGGTCTGAAAGCCTTGTACCTGCTTCTGGCAATGATTAAAGATGGTAGAAGGTCTTGTAGTGCGTTACCAGGTAAATATGCTCTGTGTGGGGGGCCAGGGAGTAAATGTGTGCAGGCCAAGTCCTGTCGAGAGAGTCAGTGAGGAGCAGGAAAAGCTCAGGGTAGAATTTAAACTATTCAGATAATGGCAGAATAGTAAATTGGATGTGAAACAATATTCCAAAGATGTGCCTGCTTCAGGTTCAGAACAACCTGCTGTCACTAAGCATGGTGCAGCCTTTGGGCTGTCATACTCAAAAGGGGCTGTGAACTGCCTTCACCCTGAGTTTTGTGCTCCTGCTCCCAAGAATACCCAGAGGAAATCAGCGTCTCTTGGTGTAGGCTGGTCTCCATTCAAAGAGGCTGAAAGCTGGGGAGAGGCAGTGCTGAAGAGCCCGTGGAATGGCTCTGCAGAAGGTAGAGAATCACTCTGATGCCCGACTCAGATCTGAGCGGCCTTTTCACAGGTTTGAAGGACTGGATAAACTGTTGATAATGAAAAGGGAGTTTCCCACGCCTTCCTGGAAACAAGACCCAGCTGTGCGGTGGAGGTCACACCACAGCCAGTCCCGAAGGCTGTGAAAGCTGAGAAGTGCCAATGTCCTGTCCCCGCACTTCTTGGGTGTCCCCGAGCATTTTGACAGGCAGTTGTGGTTCTCAGCACCTGCTGCTTCAGCCGGTGGCATGTGAGCCAGAGGTAGGATAGGGATAGGTCAGTACCTCAAGACAGTGGTTTCTATCTTAATTATTCTGCTGCTGACTGCAGGGGCCTTGGAGAGGGAGGAGGCAGTGCTAGGGAGGATGGTGTCCTTGCCAGGGGTAGCTATGAACAGGGAGCAGCAAAGTGACTCCTGCGTGTTCAGCTGATGCGTTCAGTCAGCAGCAGACCTTGCTGGCTTACCACCAGCCAAGAACTGTTCTCTTTCCTGCCTCTAACAAAGAACCTTGCCTCCGTTGTAGAAAGAAGCAAGGTGAAGCTCGCTCCAGTCACCGATACAGGAGCAGAGGTGAAGGGAGAAGGTGCCGAAGGGCGGCTGCCTTCCACCGCTGAAACACAGGAGGAGGAGGGAGGATCGCTGACTGCCGGCATAGGAGTGCTGATCGCTACCTCAGAGACCACAGCAGAATGTGGGCCTCTGTCCACTGCTGCAGCACAAGAGGAGGAGGAGGAGGAGGAAGTATCCACTGCTGGAGGAAGTATAACAGCCCTGAGTGACAGCTCGGGGGCTGCAGCTCAGTGCGTGGCCGGTGATTCTTCTGAGAAGTCACGGAGGAAGGTAAGGCTCTTTGTGCTGAGGAACAGGAGTAGCTGGGGACTTGTTACTCTTTCGTAATGCTGTGTCACGGGGAGTTGCTCTGGCCTGCGCCTGGCTGCTGCTGCCTGTGCTCTGCAGCCAACACCGGCTGTATTTGCTGATGTGAAGTGTTGTGCTGCACCATGCAGCTCCCCCGGCAGAACCTTGGCTGCGCGGAGGGAACCGCTACAAAACTCAGCTTAGCACTTGGTCTGGTTAGTGAGCATCATGCTCAGCGCTGTTTTCTGTTCCTGCTCAGAAAGTCTGGAACATTCAGAGTACAGAATTCTCAGGAGTTAGTGGCTTTTCATGTGCTATGGAAGATGTGGCTGCTCTCATCCCTTTTTTTCCCTGTGGTTCTCCATTAACTGAGTGTAGCAGGAAGATGCTGGTACCAGCTGCAGTGGGGGAGGTGACAATTTCTCTCTGACATTGAATAAACAGACATTGTGTTGTTCCTTCTTTTTTTTTTCTCTTCTAGAAAAAGAACAGGAAAAAATCAAAGAAGGATCCTTCCAGCTCTGGGGAGCAGGACTCTCTCCCTTCTCTAAGCATAGCACCAGCTCAAACCACAGAGTTGCCTGATACCTGTGTTATCCCACAAGAAACCCAGTCCCAGGGCAGTGAGGAAGCCGCACCACCTGCTGCTGTGCTTGCTGGTGACAGTGGAGGCGCTCAGGAAAGCGATGGGGCATTGGGTCACTTGGGAGCAGAAGCTGGAAGTCTGGAAGTGGTTGCAGAAGACAGTCATAGGAGTGTAGATGTGACGACCCCACCAAAGCAGAGCAGCACAGATAATGTGGCTGCCCCACCTCCAAGCTCTGCAGCCCCAAAGGAGAAGGTGGGGGGTGGAAGGACCACTGAGCGTGGAGAACCTGCCCAGAGTGACGTGGAAGGGAGCAGTTGTGTCCCTGATGCTGGCCAGCTTCCAGAAACCAGATCAAATTCTCAGTCCTCAGGTAGCAGTAAGAAACAGGCCTCAACCGGGCAGAGAGCAAACACTTCCTCTGGGTTGTCCGCTGACACCGGAGCACCGAAAAATAAACCTGCAGCTGCTTGTGCTGAACATGGAAGTCAAGACACAAAGACTCCTGCTGTGACCAAGAGCTCGCAGGCTGGGAAGGGTAAAGAAGACACTGGCCAGAAGGTGAGCTCTTCGGCCTCCCAGGTAAGTGTGAGTGAACACTCCAGTGAGGTTGGGTTGGGTTGGTGGTGTGATGTGAACACCACACAGCTGTTTGCTCACTCCCCCACAGTGGGATGGGGGGAGAATTGGGAGAAACTCAGGGGTTGAGATAAGGACAGCTTAATAGGACAGAAAAGGAAGGGAAAATAATGATGAAGATACTAGAATATACAAAACAACTGTCACACAATGCAGATGCTCACCACTTGCTGACTGATGCCCAGCCAGGCCCCAAGTCACAGCGTGCCCTGGCCAGCTCCCCCAGTTTATATACTGGGCTTGATGTCCTCTGGTACGGAATATCCCTTGGTCTGTTTGGGGTCAGCTGTGCCAGCTGTGTCCCCTCCCAGCTTCAAGTGCCCCCCCAGCTTCTGCTGGCAGAGCAGGAGAAGCTGAGAAGTCCTTGACATGGTGTAAGCCCTGCTCAGCAACAGCTACAACGTGGAGGCAGTGTAACAGCTGTGTTATCAGCGTTATTCTGGTGCAGCCCTTCACCAGCTACAGGAAGAAAACAAACTGTATCCCAGCCGAAAGCAGCACAGCTGGGCAGTCACCCTTTGGAACTGATTCTTCTGTGCTGTTGGGAACGCTGAGGCCCACGAGGCTGGGGATGTGGGGTGGAAGCAAGGAGCACTGTGAAGTTTCTTTGGAGTTTTGCTCTCCCTCGTGTCAGTTCTACACAGCTCTCACTGAGTGCCTCCTCAGTTGCCCCCAGGAGCTGTGAACTTCTCTTTTCTCCAGCCAACTCATCCAATGAGCTCTGTTGAATCTGCTCTGCTGAGGAGATCTTCATGCCTTGTAGGTGTCTGTGCTCCACTCACACAGGCCTGTTGAGCTGTACGTGGCTGGTGGTTATCTTTCATTTTCTTTACACCCCATCCTCTGGGGACTTGTGGCTGACTGACCTGACTTCTTGCCGATGTGTTTGGGTTGGATTCCTCTTGCAATCCCTGGATTATTTTCCTTAACCAGTAGCTTCCCTCAGTGAGAGATTAGCATTTCCAGAAGCATGAAGCTGGCTGGTTTGCTGTGGTATTTCCAGGTGTCTCCTGTTTAATTGGCCATTGTCTGTCTTCCTGTTGCAGAATGAAGACACAAAGCAGAAAAAGAAGACCGCAAATGAGAAAGTGCCTGAAGTAACTGAGAAGACAAGTCAGACCAAAGGACCTGAGGCTGCTGGAAAGGATTATGCTTCAGCTGTAACAGGCAGTCGAAAGGACAAAAAGCAACAAAAGAACCAGAAACCTGAAGATAAGGTTAAAGAAAGGTGATAACACCCTGGCTGCTCCCCACCATACAGGGTTTGGTGTGAGGAGGGGGAGGCAGGGGATCAAAGTACTAAGATTAGGTCTGCAGATGCCTGGGATATGTGGAAATGGAATTGCCTTAAAACTGAGGTAAAATACAGAGACTAAAGAGCCAGGATTTAACTGAGAGCTGCAGCAAAGGCCGTGTGCTGGGTAATGTGGTGATGGAACCCTTCTGAGTGTCCGATGAACAACAAAAAAAAAAGATTGCTCTCCTGTTTCTTATTCATATGAGCAGCATCTGCATCATGCATTTAACTCTTTAGATGAATGGTGGGAAGAGCTGTTTTGATTAGTACAACTAAG